>PTEX01000570.1:0-61953 GCA_003342815.1 Eudromia elegans
TCCAGGAGCCTTCCAAATTTTAATTAGGGAGCACTAAGTTTGAAAATTGGAAGACTATGAAGCGTGAGGCCCAAGACTCCAGGCAAGCACTGAAACATTTTACAAAGCCTCAAAAAGGCAGAACAATTCTGATGACAAATGTTTCTCCTTGTCAGGCCCTATTTTAAACCAGGCAGCCACAATTGTTTCACGAACCCTTAGGTTCATGAAATTTCTGGAGACAGCATAGCTCATCAACCTTCTAACATATTCAGGCTGCAGGCATAGCTCATCACACTCCTATCAGATCTAAGAGGACCTGTGAGGGCACCATTTGCAGGGTAAAGGGAAAGTTGCCAGTATGCTATTAAATGGAGGACTCCAGGGCATGCTGAATTGGAAGGCCAAATTAAAATGCAAACAGGGAAGTTTATTTTCAGCAAGATTGAAACTCTCTCTACTTCCTCAGCACCTTCTCTAAAAGTATTAATTACTCTCCTGTTCAAACAGAGAAGGAGGGCGGAGAATGATTCAGACCAAAGAACAATCTTGGCACAAGAACAAATGGGTATCAACTGACTATTAAAATGCTTAGGCTGGAATAAAAGGATGGTTTCTAATTGTTAAAGGAGGAAGGTCATAGAACAGCTTCCCTAATACAGGTGAGGAAGAAAAAACTTAATGGTTGTAAGAATGTAATAATGTAATTTATAATTGGGATTTTAAGATTTGATTGCCTGATCAAGAAATCCCTACTGATCCGTTACTAATTCTCACCGCCAAACATCCTTGTTAAAAACAAAACAAAACCAAAAAAAACCAAAAAAAAACAACAACAAAAAAACCCTGTAAGTTTCCCTATTTAACCACATACGCTGCAGGTGGGAAAAAATGTCTGGAAAAAGTCTGCCTGGATAGTGCTTTTGAAAGAAACAATGACAGAATTTTACAACATATAAAGAAGACGAGGTAAAGGTACTTTAGGATGGTACTTTAGGTACTAAAGGTACCTTCCCTCAGGTGCTCTTTATAGCTTTGGAGCAACTCAACTCTGCATCCTTTGCTGGGAGAGTTTAGGAAAGAGTGGAGAAGACTCTGTCCTTGGCATTCAGTATTTACCTACGCCAGTAGAAAGAGAAAAGCAGAATATGTTTAACCCAAATTTCTGTAGTGACTGACACATCTTGTTGACAACAAGATTATGGTGTAGAAAATAAAAGTGAGCAGAGGATTCCTGTTTACTATCACGTGTCTGAACTCTCTGCTTAGAAAGCCACAGAGTACCATGGAGGAGAGAGTGATTTTTTTCACTAACCATGCACTGCTTGAAGTATCAAAAGGAGACAGTATATCTCAACAAGATTTTTACAGTATTTTTACTTCTTTTTTCCCTCCAATCCGTTGTTGTTGTTTTCAGAAAGATGACTTTCATTCCAAGTCTTTTAAAAGCAAAACTAGGCTTCTGTTTTGAGACTAGGTCTCCAATACTCAATACTCATACCATGAACTTGATTTTCTTTTCTACTCTAACATGACAGTGAGAGGTTTCGCTGGGAGAAAGACTTAATCAGCTCAAAGGAAGTTTTTTTGCTAATGCTCCAAACAAGCAGAAGATGGCAACATCACTGAACAGGACGGAAGATTTGGTGTGCTTTTTCTGAAACGTAACTGCTTTGGAAGACTTAGATTAACAGGCAGAACATTATTGAAATGATCATCATTATGCAAAACCATATAGATTACTTGGAGTTTGAGTTTCCTGCACTTACTGAGACTTCACTCTCCCTACTTCCATTCATGCGTTGATTGTACAGTTGTTGCTGTCACCAGACCTGACTTCCCTTCTACAATACTCTTTCTGCTTTTCCTGCCTTGGAACTTTATGAAACTTTGTGGTATGTGACTCCTGTGACTGCCAGCAGACCAGAATATTAGGCATTCTTTCCCAAAGCATGCATATGCTTTCTCTCATTAATATAAAATATGGTAAAATGTTTTCTGACTTATGAATCACAGAATTACAAAATCACTGAGGTTGGAAGGGACCTCTGGAGATCAGTCCACCTCAAGTCCTGCTCAAGCAGAGTCATATAGAGGGTGTTGCACAGGATCATGTTCAGATAGTTTTTGAAGACCTCCCAAAGGAGACTCTACAACCTCTCTGTTTCACTGCTTTGTCACCCTTATAGACAAGATGACTTTCCTCATACTTAGTTGAAACTTTGTGGTCATTACCTCATCCTGTTGCTGGACATTACTAAGTAGTGTTAGGACCCAGCATCCTGACAGCCTCTGTTAAAATATTTGCATACATTTGAGAGATCATCTCTCAGCCTTCTCCAGGCTGAACAGGCCCAGCTTTCTCAGGCTCTCCTCATAGGACAGATGCGCCTGTCCTCTAACCATCTTTGTAGTCCTATGCTGGACTCTTTTTAGTAGTTCCATATTCATCTTGTACTGAGGAGTCTAGCACTGCCCACAATAATCCAAGTGAGGCCCCACCAGAGCTGAGAAGAGGGGTAGGATCCCCTCCCTCAACTTGCTAGCAACACTCCTCCTAATGCAGGCCAAGATCCCATTGGGCTTCTTGACCATGAGGGCACATTGCTGGCTCATGGTTAACTTGCTGTCATCCAGAGTTCTCAAATTCCTCTCCTCAGAGTTACTTTCCAGCAGGTCAGCCCAAGGCTGTCCTTGCACATGGAGTCATTGCTCCCAGGGCACAGGACCCTGCACTTGCCTTTGTTGAGCCCTATAAGGTTCCTCTCTACCTGACTCTCCAGGCTTCAGGTCCCTCTAAGTGTCAACATAGCATCAAGTGCATTAGCCACTCCTCCCAGCTTTGTATCACTTGTTAACTTGCCAGATTGCGCTCTGTATCTTCATCCAGGTGTGGACTGGTGCATTCATTAGTGGATGAATACATTGAATAGTACTGGACCCAGACGTGACTGCTGGGGAACACCATGAGCTACAGGTCTCACACCACATTCCGCACCACTGAGCACATCACTCAGCACTAGTATTTAACCAGGTCGTAATCACTGTCCATTCATCTAACCCAGACTTCCTGAGCTTGCCTGTGAGAATATTATATGGGAGAAGTGTTGAAAGCCTTGCTGAAGTTAAGACAGACAATATCCACTGCTTTCCACACATCTACCCAGGAAATCTATGAAGCCTATGTTTTAGAAAAATATCTGTCTATGAAATAGACTGTATTAAAATATTATGAATTAGAGACATTATGGCCCTAATGACTGTAATTTGGAAATAGATCATACACAAACAATAGCTTGAAAAAACATCAACAACTCTGCAGGAGACTAGTTATATTTGAATATTCAGAGACATTTAAAAACAATGTATTCAGCCTGCTTTGTTCTAATGGATATTAAATTTACTTAAATTTTTCAGGATTTGAATCTCATTTGTTATTGTTTCTTCTATGACTCTGGTTGGCTTTATGTAAGTTTGAAGTTCCTGAGCCTTTTCCAGGACTATATCACTACACATTGGTCTATACAGAACCTAGTCACGTTTTTCTTAATTTTTATTTTCTCGTGTAAATACTCACAGTTTATTTCATAATTTATCACTAGTTGAGTGACACTAGAATAAAATTATACATTAGATTTTCAGCCAGCAAGTCAGGTTTGCTGAGAAAAGACAAAAGAATACTGCATACATTCCTCTTAATAAATTCTAGCATTCAAAATCATAGAATCATAGAATCATAGAATCATTAAGGTTGGAAAGCGCCTCTAGAGATCATCTGATCTAACCCCCTTACACATGCAGGGTCACCTACAGCACATGGCACAGGATTGAGTCCAAGCAGGTTTTCAAGCTCCAGAGAAGGAGACTCCACAGCCTCTATCGGCAACCTGCTTGCTCACTGTCAAGAATTTTTTCTTTAAGTCCTTGTAGAACATTTGATGATTCAGTTTGTTGGCTATTTCCGCTTGTCCTACTGCTGGCCGAAAAAAGGCCGTCCTCCTCATTCCCTCTCTTTAGGTATTTATAGACACTGATCAGGCCCTCTCTCAGACTTCTTCAGGCTGAATAGGCCCAGCTCTCTCAGCCTTCCAGGCTCCTGATCATCCTTGTAGCCCTGCGCTGAACTCTTGCTAGCAGCTGCACATCCCTCTTGCACTGGGGAGCCTCACAGTGCACACAGTACTCTAGGTGTAGTCTCACCAGGGCTGTGAAGAGGGGAACAGTCACTTCCCTCTACCTGCTGGAGATGCTCTGCTGCATGCACCCCAGGATCTCACCAGATTTCTTTGCCACCAGGGCACACTGCTGTCTCATGGTCGACTTGTTGTCCACCATGACCCTAAGTCCCCTCTCTGCAGGGCTGCTCTCCAGAAGGTCGGTCCCCAGCCTATACACATGTCTGGCGTTGTTCCTCTCCAGGTGCAAGACCTTGCATTTTCCCTTGTTGAACCTCATGAGGTTTCTCACCAGTCCAGTCTGTTCAGGTCCCTCTGGATGGCAGTGCAGCTCTCTGGGCTCTCAGCTACTCTTGCCAGTTTCCTATTATCAGTAAACTTGCTGATTGGAAACTCTGTCCCTTCATCCAGCTCATTGCTTCATAAATCGAACAGAACTGGACTGAGGACTGACCCTTGGGGGACACTGCTAACTATAGGCCTCCAACTGGACTCCGCCACAGATCACCACCCTCTGAGCAATGCCATCCAGGCAGTTCTCTATTCACCTCACCATCCACTCATCTAACCCATGCTTTTAGAGCTTGCCCGAGAGGATGCTGGGAGGGACAGTGTCAAAAGCCTTGCTGAACTTGAGACAGATGGCATCTACCACTCTCCCCTCATCTACGCAGCCAGTAGCCAAAATTCTAGACATGTTAGGAACTTTGGAATGTTCATGAATGATACATTTGGTAGACAACGCCTTAAGAGAGAATAAGATTAAAAACACTGCAAACATATGAAAATATAAACAAATATTTTAAGCAGAGGCTTATAATAATAAGCTTAATTTGTTTCACCTACTTCACACAAATCTCTTTTAGTCTAGTAGTTTACTCCAGCTCACTTTTCTTTCTGTCCTTCAGGCGTTCCTTCCATATGGTTTAACAGATCAAGGTTACA
The DNA here is from genome assembly GCA_003342815.1 of Eudromia elegans. Classification (NCBI taxonomy): domain Eukaryota; kingdom Metazoa; phylum Chordata; class Aves; order Tinamiformes; family Tinamidae; genus Eudromia; species Eudromia elegans. Next base: position 5,100 of record PTEX01000570.1, read on the forward strand.
TCTACACAGTCAGAAAGCCTCATATTGTATTTTTATAGTATTTTCTGTAATTTAGGGGAAGAGGTATATGTGCGAAGTTAAAATATTTTCTATTACGTATTTTTTTTTCTACCTGAGATTGCAGCCTTATTTATTTATTAATTTGGAAAGAGAGAATGTAAGTAGATGCAAAATCATGATTTCATACTAGCCCAGATTAAAGCTAATAAATAAAATTGTATTTTTTGGGAAAATAAAATAATATATATATAAAATAATATATTTATGATATTTACACTTTTTAACTTAAAATATTGGTCCCCATACTTATCTGATCCTACTAAAGAACTTCTTTCAGTGAGGCACTAGCTGAAGATTTACAGTGTAGGAGATCATGTCACCGTAGTGTGGAGGAAAATTCAATGTTACATGACAGTCATGGATACTTTCAGATTTTCTTTTCCTTCCTCTGATTAGACTGAGATTTCTGCTGTATAGATATACAACTTTGTAAGTATGTGAGGTCAAAGGCACTCAGTGTACAATAGATGTATCTTGGATAACTGGGGCTTATACCTGAAATGCTCCCTACTCAGGCTCAGAATTTTAACTAAGTTTATACTCGCTCTATTCTGGATTTTGTTCGTTTGTTTTCTTGTTTTCTATTAATATGTCTGATTTCCTCAGGATGAGCAGTATTTATAAATAGTTTGGGCAAATGATGAGTGAGCTAAGATGCGGGTTTCAGCCATTACTGGTCAAATTTTCCGAAGTCCACACTTGTCCATTAATTGTGTATGTTGCTCAGCTAAAGAACTCATTCATTCTCTTCAGCCAATACCGTAAACACAGTTCTAGAATCATATTAGTTAATAATATGCTCGAAAAATAAATTACTAAAACTTGTAACAGTCTTTACATTTGAAAAGGTAGGATTTCACTCAAATTAAGAAGCATAGTTTACAAGTCATTTTTACAGAGAGTAGGCATAAATTGAGAGAGGTTCAGGAAGCAGGCTAGGATTCAGAAAGGAAAATTCCTTTTGCTACACCAGAATGCACAAATGAGGATTTTAAGAGAAAAAATTGATCTCAGACAATTATGCCACCCATGAGATATATCATTCTGAGCTTTTTTGTTTGTTTGTTTGTTTGCTTGTTTTAAGTTTGGTTAGTACATTGCACTTCTCTTTGTACTTTCAGTAGCAACATCAGTTATGAATTACAAGAAAAGACATGACAGAGTATATGAATTTAAAAGTATTTCACTTCCAACTCACACTTCCTTTCTTTAGATTTTTGTGTTCCTTCCTTTACAATATATACATTGCAAAATATGACACCAGGGATTATATATACCAGTGTGGATTACAAAATAATCAGTGAATAATGATGAAGCAATAGCAGAAGGGAACTAGAATGAAGCCTTCATGAGATGCCATGCTTTGATTTTGATTTATATCTTTGTAACTTGGTCCTTCTTCCCTGATATGAAAAAAGTGTCTCCAAAAAGTGGACAATTTTTACAAGCTTGTGATGGATTTCTGCAGGCTGGTAAATTGGTCATTTGTTGCTTTTCACTGAAAGTGCACTTTCACAAACTAGGAAATTAGCTCATAAAATGGTTATCAATGGCTTTGCATACTGAAACCCACCTACTTTAAAAAACCTGAATCTAATGAAGCACCTAATGAAAAACCTTTTCCTCTAGAAGCTAGCACATGAAAAAAGTGTGAACAAAACTGTGTGAACAGTTTCAACAGATAGAGTATATAGCTTTCTCAAGGTAAAAGTTGCTTTTTTTGGGGGGACACATCATTTTCTTACCATTTACTGTGTAGTGTCCTGCTACTTTTTGTTGTTTTTTTCCTACACCTTCAGGTGTAAATTTGCAATTGAAATTCTGATCTTATATTTCCTTAACCTCTTGCCCTTGTAAAGTTATACTGGCTTAGAAAGTAAATGTTTTACAACTGATATGAATTATAGAAATTACAAGGGACATCAATGGTTTGGTTATAGATCCCTGGTGAAGATCATCCTGACAACATCAGCTACTGCAATCTGCCATGTCACAGAAACGCAAGTCATGAGAATATAATTAAAATTGTCAATTTTGAATATTGCAATCCTAGATAAAATACTCAGCAGTGGTGTGTGCATATTGGGTCAAGGGAGGAAAGAGTCATTTCCTGACAAGTTTTCTCCAAGAAAACCAGTTAGCAACAATAATATTTTTAGGATACTTCTCACAACACAGGAGAGCTTAAGTATGCAAAGACCCATTTTCCTCTACTGCTGGAACTACCTGTTTGAAGCCTGTTGTTAAAAAAACACTTTACCTCTGAGTAACGACAAGGAATATGTTTTGGGAGATGACATCTGTTTGGAAAATCTCTGTAGAGAAAAGTGAATGTCTGACGTACTGTGATCACAATTTCTACAAACACTGAACCATCTCCATAGGAAGTCGGTAACATGCTTGACCAGCACATGTTCTTGAATAGTGACTATTTAATCATTAGCTCTGGGAAAGATTTACAAAAGTATTTGGGTAAAAAGGTATCTTCAAGTGTTTAAACTACACCAGCATCTTTTTGTTTCCTCAGATGCTTAAATAAATTTATGGCCAGTGAGCCTAACAAATGATTTGGGGCATAAAGTCCTACATTCAGTTTCTTCTTCACTACTTATAACTTTCAAAGCCAGTCAGGCCAATTAAACAATCTAGCTTAACCTCTTGGGTAGAAATATAATTTAACAGGTTAGGCTTATTTATAAATTTCATCGTTTATAACTTTCAAAGCCAGGCAGTCTGATTAAATAGTCTAGTTTAACCCCTTGGATAGAACCATAGTCTAACAGGCAGGACTTATTTCAAATACTTTTATCTCTCTATATCTCAAATATTTGGTAAAAAAAAAAAATTTTGGTGTGAATAGCCACTTATCCACAAATAATAATCATATCAGGCTCACAATAAAAATTAGTGAAGTAGAAAATAAATAATTAGATAAATAAAACAACGCTTTCTTCTGCACCTATTTCTATATTTGCAACTTAAATGATGACCAAACATGAATGATAACAAAAACATTCAAGATGTTAGCCTATTAGAATTATTTTGTTCTCACTGTAACAGTCAAATTTAATTTGTCAGCAGTGCTTTTTGTGATACTTTATAAGTCAATTCAGCAGGCAGCAAAAGCAAATTAGCTGTGTATTGGAACCCTTTCTATGCATGATTTAGTTAAGAATGACATAAGGACACGGTGTTGCTGGAAAAGATGCACAGTTTTCAGCTGGTGAATGTCTATGTGCTCAAATCTGTCATTCAAGAGGCAGAAAAGAGAGTGAAGAGGCCAGGCGGCCAGTGTATCCTCCACAAGTTTTGTACCTTGACGTAATAAGGATATTTTTAACAAAAAGAAAATGCATTTATGCATGCTGGGCCCAGTTCAGGTTAAGGTGAATATTTAAAAAATTCTCCAGAATATTGCACGGTGCTTTTTCTTCTAACTGAAATGTCTCTTCTCTTTTCAACTCACCTTTTTGTAGATGTTAGTATGTTCCTTAATGCCACATAACTGATGCAAAATATTCTCACTGAAGAAGGGTCTGAGATCTTGTGGTTTAATTTTAATGAGAACAGGTCACTTGATTTTTGTTCAAGTTTGTATCAAAATCTGAAACTAAATAGGCTTGCATTTCGCTGTGAGTTTCTTAGGCATCATCAGTGATTTCTTCACACTAGTTTGTTTTCTTTTCACTGTTTTGTCTCTGAGCACTTGAATTTTATTAAATTGGAAAAGACTTATGCAAACAAGGCAATCTGAGACTTCTTCTAAAGAATGTGGATTTTTGCCAAGATGAGGAAGAACAATCAAGGCTCATAAAATGTGTCATTAGTGGATAAAAGAAGAATGATAATGGTGCATTTATCATTCATTATTAGAGTGAAAAGGAAGTTTCAATCAATCTGTTTCAATCAATTTGTTTGTGCTTTCTCTTTTTATTTCCATTTCTGTTTTTAAAAAATAAATAATGTTCTAAAACAATGCTTTTGTTAGGGTTATACAAAGCAAGTAAAACTTTTTTTTGTCATTAAGTATCTAAAGATTTCATTACAAAAACAACAGTAACAGAGTAAAGGCACTATAATTATGACCGTGTGTGACAAAGAGAGAGAGAAACAACAACAAAACTATTATGGGAGGAGAATATAAGGAGCTTTAAATGTAGGTTTCTTGCTTTTCTGAGAGCCTGAAGCAATAGCAAGTCTGTGAATTGTTCCACACAGTTTGGCTGGTGTCACTGAAAATTGCTTACTCATCAAAGTACACAGGAAAAAGAGAGGAAAAAAGAAATACAAATTTGCAACACACTTTCAAAATGAGTTTTTTGTCCACACAAGTATATAAGACAGGGTAACTAATGGAGTATAGAAATGCTTTTATGAGTTGATCATACTAATTTAAAATATTTTGCTCTATTGCTAAATATTTATCTAGTCTTGTGTTCCTATTCAATAGGTACCTCTAAGAAATCAACGTATTGGAAAAAAACACTACTGAAGAATAAAGTTTTCCAAAGTTTTATTTACAATACTGTTTACAGACCACACAGATTTTGGAACAGAGAACTTCATTAAAATCAAAAAAGCTTAACAGCCTGTCTAAGATGGGTATATAACATTCAAAGGCAGAAAGCAGGTGAAAGCACGTAACACACTTTCTCAGAGGCTGCACCAGTAGAAAAAGAAATATTATAATTCTGTCCTCATGGCAGTCTGAGACATGCAGTTCAGTGGGACTCTATTCTTGGGCCTAAAGTGACAAGATTTTTATCAAGAGAGCAAAGATCAGGCAGGAAAATAACACTCAAACTATAAGACTCCTCAACATTTTTTGAATTTTCTGTACCAAGTAAGTACTATATATTAGAAAAACACAGAAAGAAAAAGAAAAGGGAAAAGAAGAGAGAGAAGAGGAAGAAGAAGAAGAGAGAGAAGAGGGAGAGAGGAGAGAGAGGAGAGAGAGGAGAGAAAGGAGAGAAAGGAGAGAGAGTGAGAGAGGAGAGGGAAAGATAGAGGAAGGAAAGAAGGACAGAAGGGAGGAACTGAAGGAAGAGAGGAAGGGAGGAAAGGAAGGGAGAGAGGGAGAGGAGGAAGGAAGGAAGGAAGGAAGGAAGGAAGGAAGGAAGGAAGGAAGGAAGGAAGGAAGGAAGGAAGGAAGGAAGGAAGGAAGGAAGGAANGGAAGGAAGGAAGGAAGGAAGGAAGGAAGGAAGGAAGGAAGGAAGGAAGGAAGGAAGGAAGGAAGGAAGGAAGGAAGGAAGGAAGGAAGGAAGGAAGATGGTCAATCAGAATTTTGTCATATATATACACACACATATATATATGTACCTATGTGTATATATATACATATATACGTTGTTCCTTTGGCAGGAATCTGCTAAAATTGAAAGATGAAAAAAAAAAAAAAGAAATTATATTAGGAAGAGGTAGCAGAGACTGTTATAAAATCTCAGGACATTCAGTGTTTTGACCCCTGTAAGGGGTCTTCCAAGAGAAATAAGAAATTTTTCCAAAAATTAGTTTTTACTGCCTTCCTCTGAAAAATTGGTCTCACTATTCGTTTTGCAAGATAAGAAGAATTGCAGGCCAACAGCTGGCCACCTTGTTGCAGTTAATGTTTCTTGTTGAATGTGATAGAGCAGTTGAGATTTTTGTTTAGTAAATAACTTAATATCATGTGAAATGACTTAATCAATATAGAGAGTTTTGTAACTGGGAAAAAAAACACTATGAAGAACTGGATTTTTGGGTAGCATTTACATGTGAAGTGCTTCAATGAAATAAAAGCAAATTTACTAGTTAGTGTCTCTTCCCTTTCTCATCAAATAAAAAAAAAAAAATCTAAAACCAGGATGCTTGTTAGACACACACAGCTGGTAAAAGAATTGCTTCTTGAACACTATGAAATTGTATCTTCGGAGCTTTCAAAGACAAAATACTTATAAGGGACACAATTTGCAGCAATTATAACAGAAGTTAACTGCTATAGATATTGTACTGCGCTCCTATAGGGAACATCCATAATCACTGTAGCAAGTCTTTCCACTGACTGCTTGACAATTTGAGGTTTATGTTTGAATAATAAAGGAAAATTGAAATATCCTTATATTTAATTTTCATTTTAGACTAGGCTATACTGTTTATCCTTTCCATTACATAGCAGCATTACACAGCCCTACAAATCATTACAGTACTTTATAGATATTTTAACTGTATTGTACTGTCTATATTTAAATAACACAGCATCATTTTTAATCACGTAAATTATAGAAATCATAGTGGGAAAGTTGCTTACATCAATAAATATCAATAACATCATTTTGAACAGTATCTTCATACACTTTTTCACTAAGAAAAAGTCTGTCTATAGATACTAGCATAGCATTTCATTTTCTACCAAGAAAGATAGGTCCTATTAAAACAAAGAAAAAAAAATGAACCAAAATATCTTCTTTAAATTTTGAGTACAATCCTGTAATTATTCTTATCGGAACAATCATGTTCTTTAAAGGTTATTCAGTGCTTCAGCCCTTCTTTGCCTCCCTAGCCTAGAGTCCTTTAAATATTTATACTTGGTATTACTCTCTATTAGAATAAAATCTCATCTTTTATTTATTGCCTTTTTATTTTGGCTTCAATTCCTTAAGGCACTCTTATGACATCTCTTCAGATTCAGAGCCCATTTTTGACATGTCTTTTTGTCTGGAGAAAAGACTTTCCCTTGTTGGAGCAGAATCAGGTTAGAGATCATTTAGGAAAACTGGAGCCACATATTCACAGGCCCTGATGGGAAACACCCAAAAGTCTTGCAGGAGCTCATGGATGTCATTGCTAAGCCAATTTCCATCGTCTTTGAAAGGTCACGGAGAACAGAAGTATCTGAAGACAGGGAAAAAACTAGCGTCTTCAGAAAGAAGAGAAGGAAGATCCAGGCCACCGCAGGCCAGTCAACCTCACTTCTATGCCTGGAAAGCTCATGGAACTGCAATACACCGATATTAGATCTCCAAGGATGTGGAGAAAGAGGTTATCACACATAGTCAGCCCTCTATGATGGGCTGAGCAGCCACCTAGATAAGGAATGAGCAGGGGACAGTGTGTCCCTTGACTGCAGCAAGGTTTTGATACTGTTTCCCAAAACATCCACATAGACAAGCTCGGGAAGTGTGGGTTAGATCAGCGAAGTGTGTTGGATTGAGAACTAGTTGAATGTTTGTATCAACAGCAAGTTTGCTGATGGTACGCAACTAAGAGAAGGCTGAGAGGGGTTCTTCTCAATGTATACAAATATTTAAAAGGAGATTGTCAAGAGGATGGCGCCAGATTATGTTCTGCAGTACCCTGCAATAGAACAAGAGGACCCGAAACACAGGGTTCAGCTGAATATGAGGAACAAATTTTTTGGCTGTAACGGTGACTGAGCAATGGAAAAGGCTACCCAGGGATGTTGTGGCATATTGAATATCTGGAGACAGCCAAAACTGACTTGGACATAACACTGTGCAACATGTTGTAGGCGACCTGGCTTGAACAGAGAGGTTGGGCTGGATGATCTCTGCCAGTTCCCTCAACCATTTCATGATTCTGCCTTAGAGTGCCTGATCTGACACTGTCAGTATCCATGCAGTCCTGCAGGTGGCAAGGAGAGCCAGGATGCAGTGGGAAAGGAAGTATCCTATCCTCAAAATCTGTCAGGTTCCAGCTTCTTACTGAAAGCACCTGGGGGAGCCTTAGTCCAGCACCAGGTGACAAAGAAGAAAGAAAGAAAGGCTCTAGGCGCAGTCTTTCTTTGGTTTTGTGAGGGAAAGGTGGGTACTGGGGAAGGGCCAAGGAGCAACTCGGTGTGTGAAAACAAAAAAAAATGGGCTGAATTTGAAACCATCTAGGAAATAACATCAATCTACGCTAAAAAACAAGATACAGATTTTATTATCACTATTTTTAATCACAGATTTACTTCTGGAAGTCTTCTGGATACCACACTCAGCTGTGGTTGTGGGGTTTTTGCCATGCAAATTGAAATGGTAGAGACAAGCGTATTCTTTGTTGCTCCAGTTGTTCAGGATATTAATCTTTTTGGTCAAAGTGTTTGAAAAGTTCATTCTGTAAGACAAATGTGGGAAGGAGAAACAGTATTATTGGTATATAACCAGCAACAGCCATCAGCATACATCCCTCTGCCATCACTGCTAAGGAAAACACATATCCTGCCCTTGCTCTCCTTTCACTGTCAAACACTGTTCTGCACCCCAAAATGCACATGTCTCCCTTGGCATTCAGTCAGGCCCCCTGTTCCTCAGGGAGGCACTGGGAACACTTGCTGTGCCACATGATTACTGGCATGCCAGCCCTCCTCCCTGGTGTTAACCACATACCCACTGTACCTTCAGCACAAAGAACCGCGTGGGCTCCTTCTCTACATCAAAAGAGAGGGTTCTAAGTGGAGTCTCTCCCTCTTTCTCATCCAGGCCCTCAAAGCACAAGGCAAGCAAGTGAGATGCGACCCAAGCAAGTGGAAACACACATCGCTTCAAGGGTTGTTATCTGCCTATCCTCTCTCATGCTTTGAGCAGGAGCCTGGCACAGCTGATGGTGCAGCGATCTCTTCTCAGATTTTGCCCTCAGAAGCTTGTCCAAAGCACTGCACAAATCCAGAGAGGCATGACACCACCTCAGTGCTTAAAATAGCCCCTTTTAGCTCGAAAGAGCTGAGCACTGCCCTGTGTGCTCAGCAGAGAGCAGCAGAAATGCCAGCAGATGTGTCCCAACAAGCAAAGCTATGCTATGGCCTTTCCTCATAGCCATAGGCCAACAACAAGTGCCTAACAGAAACTTACAGAGATGCTGTTATCTTTGGGGGAACTGCTGATATCTTTGTCTGGCCAGTTTATCTTTCACTTCTCTTTTTCCAAGGAGTCCCCTGCTTGATCATGAAGATAATAACAGTAACATTAGTAAATATATAGCTTTTCTCTATGTAAAAACATAATATTAACACTTCATTTACAGACTGCTTATTTCTACATTCTTAAAAAATTAACTCTTCTTGGCATTTTGGGTCATTACTCCCATTTTTCTTGAATAATTTCCAAACATCACCTTCAGATATAGATCATTTTAATATACTTAACATATGATGTATAAGAATTAACCATAAATTAGTATTTCTATCTAAATTTTTTGATGAATCAGTCTCTAATATTGCAACATCAGAAAAGACTGCAATAACTTTAGACAAGATTAACTATTCAAACTTGTAAGTTAAATAATTTATCTATTCATGAAAGCATTACCTAGCCTTACAAGTCTACCCGTATCCCAATCTGGTAGCCAGGATCACTACAGGAAAATATCAGAGGCAGAGAGGCGCTTGGAAAAGAAAGCACACCAATATGGTTAAAAGCAATCAGTTCAGTTTATTCGCGTTACAAAGCGATATTTATAAAGTAATTATTGCAAGGTTAGCTTTGCCACAGCTCGGCAGTTAATTTGACTGGTTACATACTACTGTTCACGCATATACTAACATAATGATTGGCTAAAGGCATCTGTTCACACATTCTTCTCATTGGACTACAGGTGATCCTGTTGAGCTCATCCATTCCCATATTTGGAGATCCTGCTTTCCTGCTTGCTCCACAGTTTGAGCTCTTTACTTCTTTGTTTGAAGTGTCCTTGTAGATGCAACAGTTTAAGCTCCTTGCTACTTTGTCCTCAGTGTCTTTACCTCTTTGTTCTCAGAGTCTTTGCCTCTTTGTTCTGTGTCTTAGCCTCTTTGTTCGCAATATCTTAGTAGCCTTGCAGAATCAGCACGGCCTGCAGTTATGTCAAGACAGTCTACAGTTATGCTAAGACAACCTGCAGTTATGCTAAGAGAAGAGTGAGTTTTGATAGGCCACAAATCCATATTCTTCTAAAAGTATTACCACACCCTCTCTTCCTAAACACATGTGTGTGCATATGCACATATATGACATATAGCGGCGAAACTTTAGCATTTCATTTTCTATCAAGAAAGAAAGGTAAAAAAGGACCTATTAACACAAAGAAAATAATCTGACATAAAATATCCACTTTAAATTTTCAGTACAATCCTATAACCATTCTTAGAGAAGCAGTTGTTCTCCTTAAAGTTTCCCTTCCTAACCTAGAGTCCTTTAAATATTTGTACTTGTTATCACTCCACATTAGAATAAAGTCTCATCACCAGTGCCTGTTTATTTTAGCTTCAAGTTCTTTAAACACTCATATGACCTTCTGTCAGATTCAGAATCCATTTTCATATGCTTTTCACTTATGTATAGATTATAATGGGACTTAGTGCCTGATTGACTACAATGCATAATCAATCCATCTATTCATCCTTCCTAGTACCAAAATCTTGCCTGCTGTGTTCTTCCTAGACTCAAACACAGTTGTTGATGCCAGCAGTAACATTATTTGAATCTTAATAATTATGTCCTCTCAGTAAATTTCATTTCTAAAAATTGACCTCTGAGATAAAATGCTGGTAACATGCTCATCTTTGCATGCCTAGGCATATGAAATGTATATACCCACAACCATGAAAATTACATATAGAAGATTCTTTCATATATCTCCTTGGAGATACTCAAAATTTAGCAGGGCATGGCCTGAGTGATGTGAACAAATTTCCAATGCTGCCCTACTATGAGGAGGACAGATGGACCAAATGATCACCAGAGCCCTTTCTGCTCTGAATTACTCAATAAATATAAGGTTTACTTCACAGTATTTTGAACATTGCATGTAAATATGACACCCTACAAAATCTACTAGAAACTCCAATTTAATATCTAGGCAGGAATCTAATCTACTATCTGGAAATGTGAAAAGTAACCAAAATTGCTAAGAATTAGAGAGAATCATCACTAGTAGTGAAAGAACTACATTTTGAACTATGACTGAGCGGCTCATCCCAAGAGACCACAGTAAGTGGTACCAAGTAGAACACTAGAGCCTGGCAGACCTGGACTAGATCTGGCAAACCAAAAGTACATTTTTAAAATCAAGATCATATTCAGCAGAGGGAAGCAAAACAAATATGCATTTATAACTAACATTGACCTTGTCTTCTAGATACACACAATGTGGATGCTTTTAAGTGTAATTTCCTTTTATTCGTGTACACCTTTCTAAATATGTCAAACTGATTCCGCTTAGCATCCATCCTCTTAGATTCATGCTGATTCCTCTTAGATTCACGCTTACTTAACCTTTATCCTCTATTAGCAACAAATTCTAGGTCACTATTCCTAGTGAAGTATACATCACTCTCAGCACTGAAGTACTCCATAAACCTAGAAAGAGTGATTCTTCTACAAACACCCTATCTTTGCAATGCTTTATACCTAGCATTTCTCTCAAGGAAACACTGGGTTTTGGAACAAGATCATCATATTGCAGTGTGAGGGAGGAAATAAAACCCAGTGATTGGCACTGAGCAGCAGCTTCCAAACCCACAGCGCGTGCTGATTTCCTATGCCATTCATAACCCTTGACAAAGCCACAAGGACAGGCATTAGTGTCTCCTCAGATGTAATTCAGCACATAATTTTTGTATGTTCTTGGAGAAAATTCAGGGCTCAGATAGATGTTTTGAGAGAGGCTTGTCTGAAAACTCTGAGTTACAGAGCTACATGGGCACCTGCTCTAACAGTTTAATGTGGAAAGCTATAAATAGTGAAAGGGGGGAGCCCTCACAGGGTACAAACAACATCAGGTGCCCCGTGGAAAGCTGCGTCCCACAGTGACCTGTGGAAAGCTGAGTGTGAGGTAGGATACATCAAAAGGTGGCATCAGCCTGACATCTCAGCTGACTGGAATGAGTGTCCTCCTCGCAAAGGACTCCCCAAGTCCTCGATCCTGGCCATAACTGGACCCAATGCCTTGAGTATCATACTTTTGGTTACCTTGAGGCAGAGTATCATAAAACTTGAGAGAAGAAATCCCTGTCCACCTGCTATTCCCTGTTCCATTTAGTAAAATACATTTTAGGCATCATGTCCATGAGGCGTGTAGCTTTGCCCTTGTGACTACCTCACCCCTGCACTTCCCTGTAAATATTATCAATCCTGATGTACTCCCCACTACACTTAAATACTAATGAAAGTAATTTTTTTCTCCTTTTCTGAGGATATTCACTGCCTTTAATACAAAGATGCTTCCCTATGCTCTTTGTCCACACTTCTTCCCAATACAGTTTCTCTTCTTGGCTTCAGATTAAGGATAATTTTTAAAGCTGCCTTTTTTCAAACAGACAAGTCCACTAAGCAGTGCTTTGCAGCATTTAGTAAACTGATATAAGGCACTATAGAAGCAATGAGAGCAAGCCGAATACTCATTCCTACTTCAAGGATGTATCACCTGCCTGCAGATGCTTTCTGGAGCCGTTTTTGTTCCCTCAGTTCTTAAGAGCGTGGAATTTTCTTTTATTTTTCCTGCACTAGTCCTAAGGCAGATGGTTTGACACAAACATTCATAGATAAAGTCACCAAGATATGATGTATGTGATTTGAAATAATGGTAAACAACTAGCAGGGCATTATTGCAAATATATCCATCTAATATGCCTGCCATGACTGTCCTCAATTGACGAAATCACTGCTGCCCACATCACTGAAGAGTAAATCTAACTTCAGCACACTGATTACTCTGCTTCAAAATAAGAGACCATGTTTCCACAGAACATGGAAATTGAACCAAGTAAACAAACAAACAAACAAACAAAAAAAAAAAACCCACTCTAAAATTGTTAGAGTGAATATGTGCAGAAAAGTAACAGATTGATTTAGCTTTATATGCAAACAACAGAAAATTAAAAGACTTAAACCAATTTTGGGGACTCTAGGACTCCGCTATATTTATAAGACAATCTTTTAAGATTCTTTTTCTCCTCATACTGCAGCTTCTCAGTTTAGTCTTCGGATGAAATCTCACACCAGCCTTCATGCCAAGTTTTCTGTACTGCAGGCCTGGACTTGCAGTCTCGGAGATGGAGTTTTGGGAGGCTCCTCTTGCGAGAATATACCCCACTTGCCTCCTCATCCACAACATGGAAGCCATGAATCCATCACTGATCTCATCAGAGCTGGTGCTTTTCTCGCCTGCGGACGGTTGTCTCCAAGTTGAGCTCAGCTCTCGGAGGTAGCAGAGGTAGAAGTGGGCTAGGAAATATCAGACCTCCTGCTAGATGGGAAAGAGGACATAGTGACAAAGGACTTGGGAAAGGACGAGCTGCTTAGTGCATTTTTTGTCTCAGTGTCCCTTGGCAAGACTGGCCTTCAGCAATCCCGCCTCGCATCTCCAGCCAGTCTTCCTTTGTTACTATAAGGCCCAGCAGAACACAAGTGCCTCTCCTTGGGCCTCCTCTCTACCCAGAAAATCTCTTGCCTCCAGCTAGACTTTGTGCCCCCTGAGTACAACCTTTAGCTCTGCCTGTCAAGTAAAGGTGGCAGTATCCTAAGAGTTACCGAAAATGAGGCAGACCATGTGCTCTGCCCTCCCCTCATGCACCCAGCCATTGTGGGGGCTCCCAGAGTGGTAAATTGTGATTTCTCCTTGTGGATGCATGTCCCTGCCCAGACCTCCTTCTTCCCAGGCGGGAGCTGCCATGCTTGCTGTGCCGCCGCAGCGCTCCGGCAGGCTGGAAGCTGGGACCACTGGGCCTGCAGTAGCCAGCGGCAGGGCCTGCCTGGCAGAAGCAGCTCCTGCAGCCCCAGCACCCGCACAGGTAGCACAGGGTAGGGCGCTCAGAGATGTGTCACTGCTGCCAGGAGCAGGGCCCAGAGCAGGGGGCTTCCTGTGGCTCCATGCTGGTGCTCGTGGCCGGTGGGACTGTTGGGAGGGTGAGGATGGGGAAAAATCACTCTCGACTCCCGCTGCACAGTGCACAGATGTTTATTGTGTGTTCACTATGCTGAGCCCAGGACACAGGGACACCGGGCTCAGTGCGGGGCTGGTTAGCTGGTTAGCGGTGTCCCCCAGCAGCAGCTCCACCTGGCCTGGTTCCTTCATTAGCTTCAAGTGCATCAAGGCTAGGAGGAGCTAGGGAGGCCCCCACAAGCTCTGGGCCTCCCTCAAATCTCTGTGCCCTGGGCTCAACGCTGAGCTCAGCTCTTCGGCCACTTCTCAGGCCACCTCCAGGCTGCTCCTCCCGCTCACACTTCCGGAGGTGGCCAAGGACTGTTTTTGTGGGAGCCAGCGCTCAGGGAGGCATCACTGTTGCCAGGAGCAGGGCCAGGAGCAGCGGGGCTCCCTGCCTGGCTGTCTGGCAAAGGTGACAGTTGTTGTGGGTGGAGGAGAGGCCCAGGGAGAGGCCCTGATGTCCTGCACCTCTCCTTGGTGACAAGGGCCTCGCGTCCTCCATCGTGGTGCATAGATGTTTATCGCATCACCTCAAGGAAACAGAGGACAAGGAGGCCAAAGAAGAGGCACTGATGTCGTGTGCCTCTCCCTGGTGATGAGGGCCTTGCATCCTCCACTGCGGTGCATAAATGTTTATTGCACTCCCCAAGGGCACAGGGCACCAGGTGGTCCAGGGAGAGGCACTGCTGTTGTGTGCCTCTCCCTGGTGACGAGGGCTGCGGTACTCTGTTGCAGTGCACAGATGGTGCCGCACCGCCCCTGGGACAGGGGCACCGGGTCGGTGGGCGCTGCTTGGCACGGAGGCTGCACCTCACAGTGTTCTGCTGGTAACCTGGTAGACCGGGGGCCCCTGCACCCTCTCCTCCTCCTGATCATGGTGCTGCAGCAATGGAGCCTCCTGCCCAGTGCCTGCCAGCCCTAGCAGACGCAGCCAGGGCAGAGCAGGGAGCAGAGTGTCACACACCAGCTGCGGCCGGCGGCAGGAGGGGAGGGAGACTCCGTGTCCCCAGGGCACAGCTCCACCATGCCCCAGCGCTGCAGTCCCAGGCAGTGGAGGGCCCCTCGCTCCCAGAGCTGCTGGACAACTCGGAGGGAGGAGACGCCGGTGGGCTGATCTCCGCCAGCAGGATGGGTGCCCAGGGGCGCTTCAAGATGGATCTCTGTGCCACGGTTGGGGGCCAGCGCAGGTGGGGCTCTCTGGGGACGACGCTGAGGAGCTCGTGCTCCTCGCCATTCTCCAGGAGCACCAACTGGTTGGCCCTGAACCACACGTGGCGGCAAGACCAAGTTGTGCCGTGAGACCCCCCAGACGCCCTGCCGTCCATGCCTGGGCACCTGCGGGAGGAAGGCAGCTGAGGAGGGGGCCTGGGGCTGCCGCTCTCCCCAGCAAGACACCCTGGTGCTAGCAGCCCCCCATGTGGCCCAGCTCTCAGCCTCTCAGTTCCTCCTGCTCCTGCCCACGGGAGCAAGCCAGCACTATGGGGCAGCCCCGGCAGGGCTGGGCTCTGCTTACCCTGCCAGCTCTCTCCCACCAGGCTGCTCTGGAAGCTCAGTGGGGAGTGCGGAGTCTGTGGGAGAGGAAGTGAGAGGCCATGCGCGCCCTGGGGCAGCCCCAGCGCAGCCCCGGCCAGCAGAGGGGTGGGTGCCGTCAACAGGGGTGCCGGCCAGGAGCCGCAGCCGCGCTCGGGCACAGGGCCGCTCACCTTGGAGGGTGAAGGCCGTGGCCACAAGGAAGGTCAACAGGACCCAGAGGGACTAGGGAATACCCAGGATGACAACAAGCATGAGGCTCAGGGCAAGGAGCTCACAGCTAGCTCGCACGTGAGGATCCATGTCACCGAGGTGACAGGGCCCCATGTGTGGCCGGCCACGAGCTCTGTCTCCAAGTCCTGTGGCAGAGGAAAACAGGTCCCAGCTCGTGTTAGTGGCCCCAGTGGTGACCCTCAACGCCAGCCCCAGGCTGGGCAGCAGCCCCACAGCCCTGCCCAGCAGCTGCCTTCCCACCCGCTGCAGCTCTCATGGCCCCAGCCTTCTGCTCTGGCTCTGGTGTCCGCACCAGAAGAAAATCCAAAAAGAAAAACAGCTCAAGGCCAATGGGAGCAAATCTGGAAAGAGAAGGGCGCCCTGTGCTCGCTCAATGTGCCCTCTCAGTGCCCAAGCAGTGGCTGGGGCTCTTGGGAGGTCACGCAGCAATGGCAGAGCCATGAGAGGAGGGAGGCTGGGCAGGGAGCCCTGGAGCGGCTCTTACCCCAAGGCCTCGCGCCCCTGCCGATGAGTCAGCTCTTTGCCCGCTCGCTCGCACAACGGCTTACTATCGGGCAAAGTGACCCAAAGCTGTCCCAGCCCCCCTTTATAATGGGCCTGGGATTGATATGCGATAGTTGGTATCACGGTCACAGTCCTGTGACACCCCAAGGTTGGGATTCTGAGGTGATGGCAACATCATGGCAACATCCTTGGCCCTGGTGACACCCGAGGGCTCGGAATGTTATGTGATGCAGATGTCCCGGCAACATCCCTGGGTCTGGGGATACGCTGTGCAGTGCTGACACTGTCATCACCCAAACACCAACACTGCCCAGCACTGCAAGGCGGCTCTGGCAGCAGATCCCCAGCGACACCTGAGACCTGTCCCAGCCAAACCCACGTGCTGGCTGTGGCCTTTCCCTGGCCAGTGATGGCCTCTGCTCCATCCAGTCCATGAAGGGAAGGCCAGCACGGAAGCGTCTCCAGATGCCTGGCTTCTCAAAAAGGCCTATGCCCATCAGCACTGTCTCTTCTTGCAGACTCCATACAAGGATGGACATTCAGGCAGGAAAATGATATGCTCAATATTAACCTCCCGATCCTCCCTGGCCCAGCAGTTACTGGGAGTGTGCACAATCACAGAATCACTGAATGGCTGAGGTTGGAAGGGACCTTTGGGGATAAGGTCCTCCACCACAGCAGCAGGGTCCCCTATAGCACATTGCTCAGTACTGTGGTCAGTCAGCCCTGGAGTATCACCAAGGAAGGAGTCTCCACTAGCTATCTGGCTACCTCTCCTGTACTCCACAACCTTTCAAAGATGTTGGAGTGACCTAGCAATAACACTCACCAGCTCTCACAGCACTACTTGGTGAATCCTATTTGGGCCCATGGATTTGTGGATGTTAAGTGTACCTATTCCAGTCAAGTATGCCTGGAGAGGGAAAATGGCATCATGAGAGAATTACTGAAGGCTCTCATGGTCAAATTATACCTGCCCCAGCTAGACAGAGAGACATACTGGATGGCCAGCTCAAATGCCCTTATGTGAACACACACAGGATGGAGAATAAACAAGGGGTTATTAGAGATGTGTGTGCAATTGCAGGGCCATGATCTGATTGCAATTACTGAAACATAGTGGGACAGCTCTCATGACTGGGATGTGGCCATAGAGGGCTTTATGCTTTTTAGGAAGGACAGGCCAGGAAGGCAAGTTGGTGGAGTTGCTCTTTACATGAGATTGCAACTGGCATGTATGGAGAAGAGCACAGCATGGGGTGGACAAAGGACCTATCAAGACTTGTGTCTTGGGTGAAGATTAAAGGGCTGGCCAACAGCAAAAACACTGCGCTAGGCATTTTCTACAGGCCTCCTGACCAGGAACAGCAACTGGATGAGGTCCTCTACAGGCAGCTGTAAGTAGCCTCACAACCACAGGCCCAAGTCCTTAAGGGGGACTTCAAGCTTCTTGGTGTCTGCTCGGACAATCACACACCTGGTGAGGGGTACTGAAAGAGTTAAAATTAAGCGAGTTGCTGGAAAGTTCTGGGAAGTTCTAGGGGGTAATAAAAGTTACTGACCAATCACAATAGAAAATAGAAGAAAATTGCCAAAAAAAAGGAGGTAGAAAGGTAGGCATGACATAGTAACAGTAGGGCATAAACTGCGTGTGTCTGACTTGCTTGGGGGTCTGCTGGCAGAACTCCTGCATGGGATGAGCTTGGATCCCAGCTAGCTGTTCCAGACCTCAGCTTGGTGGTAAACACCTATTATCTTGTTGCTATTAAATTGTTGAATTGAATCAATAGTCGATATCTCCTTTCTTCCTCATTCGGAAAGCGGACCTGCAGAACATTGCAGATAGATAACTTCTTGATGCGGGTGGTTAATGATCCATCAAGGAGAGGAGCACTGCTAGACTTGATGCTAATGAACAGAGATGGTCTACTGGGAAATGGGAGGGTTGGTGGCAGTCTTGACTGCAGTGACCACAGATATTGGAATCCTGTGAGGAAGAACATGGGCAAGAAGTAGGATTGCAACCCTGGACTTCAAGAGAGCCGACCTCTTCAGGGAGCTGGCGAAGGGTCCCCCTGGGTGAGGGTCCTAGAAGGAAAGAGGGTCCAGGACAGCTGGCTAATATTCAAGCGTCGCTTTCTCCAAGCTCAGGATTGGTGCAGTCCTGCAAGAAAGACATCAAGCAAGGGAGGCAGGAGACCTGTGTAGACGGGCAAGGAGGTCTTAGGGAAACCTGAAAGAAAGAGCATACATGATGTGGAAGAAGGGCCACACCAAATGGAAAGAATATAGGAACATTATGAGAGAATGTAGGGATATGGTGAGGAAGGCCAATACCTGTGAAGTATTAGAAGTAAACATAGTGATTCTAGGATTCCATGATTCCAAGAGCTTCCACACTAATGGAATTCCACGCTAACTGCCATGCCACACCCTAGTCCTAGGCTCCTTGTTGCTGGCACTCCCTGTTGCTTCCCTCCCTTACACTGGTGGTGGGGCTGCCTTCCCTGCTGGCCTCGCCCATGTTGCCTCAGGGCTGTATGGGGCTGCCTCACCCTCCCTGAGCTGCTCTCTTAATTTGAGGGCTTTCAGGGCCATGGACACAGGTACTCTGGGAAAGGTGGCCTGGTGCAGGCCTCTGCTCTGGAGGCAGAGCAACTGCCTTTAAGGACAGCTGATGTATTCAAGTCCAATTTGCTTTTATTTCTCTACACCTTTCTACATCTGTAAAACACAAACCTGATTCCACTTAGATTCATGTATAAACACTTTCTGGCCGGTTAATCTTTAGCCTGTATTATATACGTGTATATAGTTCCAGAGGTCCCTTCCAACCCTAGCCATTCTGGAGCCTGCTTAGAAAGCCTTGCATGTCCTGACCATGTCAATGTCCATTCCCTTCAATAGTTTCTACAAGTGGCAAGCAGAGCCATGGTGCAGTTGGAAAGAAAGGCCTTGATGGTTTGAGGATCTGCCCAAACTCCATCAGTTTCCAGTGTATTTCTGAAAGCCCCTGAGGGAGCCATAGTCCAGCAGCAAGAAATAACGGTGAAAGAAAGGGCCTAGAAATGTGGTCTTCTTTGGCTTTATTGGGAAAGATCAATACAGGGAAGAGAAAGGGTGAAGGCCAAGGAGCAGTTTAGCATGTGGAAGCAAGAAAGGGGTTGGTTTGAAAACTATCCAAGAAACAAAAACAATCTATACCGAAAAATAAAAGCCACCGCTTGCGGGTTTTTCCTCCCCCTCCCCAACTACTAAAAGTTCTCCTGTGGACTTCTGAAGAACAACATTCATTCTGAGTGCCCTCTTGCCGTGAGGCTTAACATGGGAAGGACAAGTATACTCTTTGTTGCCGCTGTGGCTCTGTTCAACAGTCATCAGCATACCTCCCTCTGCCATCACATGCTGTGCTAAGGAAAACATGTCCTGCCCTTGCTCTCCTTTCACTGTCAAACACTGCTCTGTCCCCCAAAACTCACATGTCTCCCTCGACCACTGGTTGGGCCCCCCTGTTCCCCAGGGAGGCACTGGAAACACTTACTGTGCCACCTGATTGCTGGCACACCAGCCCTCCTCCCTGGCGTGGCCCACACACGTCTACTCTACCTTTAGGACAAAGATCTGCCTGCATTCCTTCTCTACATCAAAAAGGAAGTCTCCAAGTGGAGTTTCTTCTCCATTCTCATCCAGGCCCTCAAAGACAAAGCACAAGGCAAGCAAGTCATATGTAATCTCAAGCAACTGTAAACACACACGTCACTCCACAGGTTGTTATCTGCCCATCCTCTCCCATGTTTTGAGCAGGAGCCTGGCACAGCTGATGCTGCAATCTGACGGGCGGCGATCCCCGGGGTGAACAGGATGGTCCCGGGAGACCTTGCCAGCACCAGCCGCCGAAGGCCAATGCGCGCACGCCAGAGGACTGTGCCAGGAAATGGGGAAAGAGCGGGGAACACAGGAGCAATCAACCACACTGTCACGCACTCACACTCCACACACGCACGCAATACACAGGCTAACACTCCGGGAGGTTGATAGCAACAGTCCAAAGTTTATTCGGGGGAGCATCACATATATAGCAGTCCACGCTCCCGCAGATGCCTCTCATTGGCCAGGAAGATGGTCTGATCCCATGCTGTCCTCTCAGATTGGCCAGGACACCGAACAGCTGCCATTGGCCGGGGCGTCTGGTGGGAAAGGGTGAGCCTGCCATTGGCCAGGGCTCCTAGATCTGCTCAGCAACACCAGAGCAGACCTAGGAGCACACCAACCCCCACCCCACCAGGGTCACCAAAGTGCAGGGTGATTGAGAGGCCTAGGGACAGCCATGTATGCAAAGCCCCCCATAACATAACTACATACATTACATAAATATATACATATATACATGTAGGTCACCTGCTGGGATTTTTGCTGAGCATTACCAACTAAACCGATGCAGGACCGTTGTCCTGCAGCAGTGCAGGTAACTCTCCTCCCCAGGTTTTGTCCTCAGAAGCTTGTCCAAAAAGCACTACACAAATCTAGAGAGGCATGACACCACCACAGTGCTTAAAATAACCCCTTTTGGCGCTGCCCGGTGTGCTCAGGAGAGAGCAGCACAGAAATGCCAGTAGATGCGCAGATGTGCCATCACGAGCAAAGCCCTGCTGTAACCTTTTCCTACAGCCACAGACCAACAAGTGCCCAACAGAGACTTACAGATATGTTGATATCTTTTGGAGAACTGATTATATTCTTCTCCAGAGCTGATCTCTATATGATAATTGCAGTGGGCCAGATGGGTGCAGATAAACGGATAACAACCTGCCTTGTGGATCCGGGGAAGGCCCAGCATTGTCCTAGGGTCACGTCAGGCTGAAAGCACAATGCAACAGCAAGGAACAGTGAGAGAGAGACAGGAACACCACCAACAACAGCGGAAGCCCCCCTTTTGCCTCCATGTTTTAAGTCTGCCCAGAAACAAGCAGCACGAGGAAGGCTGTGGAGACAAGAGGGAAGCCTTCTTGCTACCAGGTAAAGGGGAGAATCACCTGGGCTTTGTTCCCACCTGTACATGATAGAACTAACCCACAGGGAGGATTTTGGCTACAATACCTGCAAAATGGTATCAGGAGGGATGGCACGAAATCGTCCAAATGCTTTACAAATGATACCGCCCCCATAGCTTCTAGATGTTCTCCAGCCGTCTATCGTGGCATCTGAAAGGCAAACAAAGTCACTAACTGAGAGACACCACAGCCCTAGCCCTTGCAGGACATTTCTAAGGACAGATCTGCACACACAGACAATAATACCTGGGTGAAGGATGGCAGAGCAGAACTGCGGTCCTGCTCTGTGGACAGCCAAGCCTTACCCTTTTGGTTCAGAGAAGGGTTTAGCAGAGAGGAGGAGAGCTTCTCTGATGGCACAGAAACTTTGTGGGGCAGTGGCAGAGGCACCAGCATGGAACCCCAAGGCGAGACTGGGCATGAGAGAGCGCCTCTGCCACAGCCTTTCTCATGGACCCCCATGTGTCCTTTCATCTCCTTCCAGCTTGGTGAGCCCGGGTTGCTACACAGCCTCCTTTTGTACACAAGGGGACTTGACTCTCTGGGTTCTAACCTGCTGATTTCAAGGCCCAGTCAGTCAGCTGCATGGGGCCTTCCTGCATTGCTTGAAGAATTATGTTTCTTATTTGGAGCAATTCCTGGCAAAGACAGAAATAAAAACAGGAAACCACTACTTCAGTGGCAGCTCAGTGGGACAGGCAGTCCCACTGGAGAAGAAAGAGGAGAGCCTGAGCCACAGAATGCACCACCACCTGTCACCTGGTGCAAAGACCTCAAAGACTCAGTGCTTTCTAAAGTGTTTGAGTGTCTTGACAGGACTCCTGTCTGTCCAAAGCTCCCTTCACAAAAGAGCGCCTCACCTGCTTCATCCTCTTCACATCCGTACGCAGGTCGGCCACGTCGTCCTGCAACTGTTTTATTTTAAAGGTCCTGCAGACAGCAAGAAGCAGCTGTTAAAAAGCTGCCCAGCCCCTGTGGGGGGCATCCCAGCTCAGAGAAGAGAAATGGTCTCACTGTTCAGCCTTCCACCAGGGTGTCATCCCGCTCAGCATCTCCTGAAAGGGAAGGGCTTTCCATCAGCAAAGCTGCTACAACTGCCAGGCTTTCCGAGAGACACTGCTCGAGAAAGGCCTAGCAGAAGTTGCCGCTTCACTCTGGCAAAGGGAAGCTTTGCCAAGCTTCCCTCTGCAGGGAATGGGAAGATTTGGGGATGTATGCAGGACAACCAGCACCTCTCCTTTGCAGGAGTTACCTGACCTGCAGCAACTGTCACTGACCTGCAGCACTGCTTTTCCACGCAAACTCTGTGCCAGCCCGAAAAAGGCAAAGTAGACACCAACTGTAATTCACAACAAGAAGAAACAGGTTTGCTAGGCTAATGAGATCCCGTCACAGAGACATCTGGAGCTTCCTGAAGCACCAGAATGGGAAGCTGGACGGTGCCCCAGTGGGGCCTCTCCCTCACCCCAATCCCTGCTGCCCAGCACTCTGTGTGATCGCTGGCAGCTCATTTCTCACAACTGCTCACCGCGAACAACAGACATGGGACCCTCTCCACTGCTAACACGTAGCCAGGGGATCTCAAGGAATGGGCTTTCCCTGAGCAATTCTGCAGTGGCACTTACCAGCCTTGTGCCCAGTGTGGTCACTGGTGGCGACAAACGTCTTGCGGGCCATGCCGAGGACAGCACCAGCCATCTTGGCCCCCAGCATGGTTGTCCCAGCACCATGCCGCAAAACAAGAACTGCTGCTGCACAGCACTGTGTCCACGATTTGTCCTTGTGCGCTTTTCTGACCTGGAGAATAAACAGGAGCTTGATCTAAATTGAAGTTAGGGTGTCAGGACTCTCTCACTGTCCCCAGAAAGCCCTGGTCCTTTCCCGGTGGGATCCCTCTCCTGAGCTTCAGCCATGTGGCACATTTTCACAGTCACTTACAGCTCCCAGAGCACTGGCTCTTGAGTCTCAATAACAGATTCAAATGTGGAAGACAGTTCAGCCATGAATGACACCTAATGCACAATGCTACAGTGCCTCCCACTGCCCAGCACTTACCTGCTTTTCTTGCCTGAGTGCAGCCTCCATACTGTCCATGTTTTATTCTCTTTCTCTTGGCTTAGGCAGCCAGAAGGCCTAACTGAGGCATTTGGAGCTGTCATGACCTTTCTGGGTGTACTTCCTGATCAGCCAGGAAACATCAAACAGAGAAGGAGGTAAAAGTTTAAGCAATACTGTGGGTGGAAGTTCTCAATCCCTGCTGCTGCCCCACTCACCTCCTCCTGGCGCCACCAGGTAAGTGAGGAGCAGCAGTCGGCCCCCATAAGCCGCTTCCTCCGAGGCCAGGCCTCAGAGGGCAGACAACACGTGAGGTTCACAAGGATCGGGGAAGAAGGTAAGTAATGGGGGTCCGGAGGAAAGATACACGAGGGTAAGGAGGTCCAGTGCACACTCACTCAGCACTCACGCTCACAACCATACAAAGATCCAAATGACAAGATCGAGACTCCAAGCAACCCAGCAACAGGACCGTTTATTGCAAGGGAGGCTGACTTTAAATATGAGAGAGGGTTCAGGGGGAGCACAATGATTGGCCGCGAGTCAGCCGTCCCTGCAGCTTCCATTGGCCTTCCACCATCACACACACGTTCCTGAGTCCCAATTGGTAGAGAAATCTCCCTTGGCCAAACAACTACCTTTCTTGGAACACTCTAGAACATCTCCCCCCTCCCTTGTAGTCAAGCCCCCTTCACAAAACAACAACTATTTACAATAATTACAATTAGGTGTTATTTGGCTTATTGATCTGCGCTCCCACTCCATGCATCCAAGATCGGGGGGCATGTTGCAGGCAATGTCCTGCAACACAATACTGTACTAATCGGACACAGGGCTGTTTACCCCCATATTCAGTTTCTAGACTCCAGAAGTGAAAGCTTACAGAAGAAAATATCAGAGCAAGTCAAGCAACACAATGTTGAGATGTCCCTCTGACATCCCTTCTAGGCTCTAATGGACTCACTCTTCTGGAATGCTTATATGGTACTTAACAACACTAAATGAGTGTTTCTTTTACGAATTCACCTAGTCACTTTCCAGGCAAGAGTGCATTCACGACAATTGACAATGCGAGCAGTTTCAGAGATTTTTTGAAATTGTTTTGGGCTTGCTATATCTTAAGATACTTTGATGGTTCTAGTTTATGTCTTAGAAGGGAGAGCGAACAATAGAACTTGTCTTCTTCAGCCATTCAGTGGTTAGACCCCTGCTGTATTCGTCTCTTCTTCTTTTTTTTTTTTTTTTTACATACCTTTCACAGTATCTATTTTCTTCAAAATATACGGAATGGATTTAGCCAACTCTTTGAATTCAATAGCTTAAATTGAAGATGTATTTAAAACTTAAGAAAATTTGTTCTGCAGCATCAGCTTTATTCCATCTTCTATTAAAAAACCCTGTAAAATTTACAGTTGTGTAGTTGGTGTTTGCATTTGTTGTTCAACCAGAAAAGTAAACTAAGCTGAAGCTTTATTTGGCTTCAGGAATTTAACTTCATTTTTACCTGTCTTCTTCTTTTATTTCTATTATTCAGGTCTCCAATGGATAATGTAATAGCAAACTAACATTAACAAACTAAACAGAAAATCTTAATGACTCTATGGAGTTTCTTGCTTAAATTAGAAAGAGAAGAAGACCAGAGAGGGTAGAAACTGGTGCGTAGACAGCTTGATTATATGTCTTCTTCTAGATAACAAATCTCAGGTATTACTGTTAATATATTAACAGTAAATGAGGCTTTTCATTAAACCATCCTCAGAACAAAGTAATAAAATAGGCTGGTTTTAAGTCCTGGATTTGAATAACAATAGGACAATTGCTTTCTCTGACAGCCTTTTTTTTATTTAAAAAAAAAAAAAAGAGCTAGAAGGCTCTTGTATTAGGAGCCAGGAGCTCACCAGCATGAATCCTTTTCAGAAGAAAAGTTAGTATTAATACTAATTTCTGTTACTGTAAATATATATGTGTGTGTGTGTAGTTATAAATGCACGATTCTGAGCTGAAAGCTAGCATGTAAATAGTTACTGTATCATATTGTGTTAATGATCTCCAGTTTACTCTGTTTTTGAGAGATGAAAAGGAGATCATTCACTTTCAATGGAGAATACTGAGCACAATTCTCCAGCAGCCCCATTTAATCTCTATTGACTCCTCAAGAGACTCCTCAAGACAGATTTCAGTTTCTCAGTTACCTTCTTGTGCTTCTTACATTAACGATCCCTATCTGTAAAAAGTAAACAATGTCGGAAAATCCCCAGGAGATGATATTAAAAAATACCCAACCTTTATGTCTTGAGATAAGTTCCTTCAGAATAATGTAATTGTTTTATTTACATGAATGTTTCAAATGTGCAGGAAAAGGCTACATACAGTGCAGGAAGACACTTGAAATGCTTCTTTTTTCATAAACTAGAAAAGAGAAGGATGAGTCAGAGGACCGTCCTAATTTAGCACAGACTAAAATATTGTGAAATTCCCTTGACATCAAGCAAGTTTTACAGCGTATTAATAAGTCCAATGTGAGCATTTCCTAGGAACTATAGAGATTAATGTAAAAATAGCAAAATGTCATTAGGATATATGGCGTTAAATTCATGTCTAAATCAAGTATACATACAAAAGCTTCTGGCAAAGGCTTTTTTTTTTATCTGTGTGTTTGATACTGTTTGACTCTTTGTAGACATATACGTTAGAAATAATTCAAGCTTTTAACAAAAATACAATTCGCTGAAACCTTAAGAGTACTGAAGAAGCGTCTTAGATTCAATGATTTTCAACCTGTTTTGAGAGGAAAGAGGAAAATATAAATTGTCAGTGCTTTCTACATTTTTACTGCAAAAGGACAAAATATAAAAAATTGCCATAATTTAGGGTGTTACAACTAAAATATCTTTGAAATAAAAAAAAATACAAAAAAAAGATGGTGAATGACTTACATGAAAGACTGTCAAGGATGTTTACCTCACTTAAAATAAATAATTTCATCTTCCTTGAAATGATCAAAAGGTTGAGTCTACCTCAGATTCTTTTCTCCCATTTCCTTTATTTGAAACCAAGCTGTTTGTTTGTTTGTTTGTTTGCTTTTATGTTGACCCTTTTGACATAGACAATATGTATTTTTTAGTTAATTTATTGTTCTCCATTCCTATGGTTCTTAATATAACATACAATGGACACCATGGAAACTGCATAAAATAGCAAAAATGGGGAGGAAAATTAATATCTTCCTTGACTTTGTGCTTGGATTTTTTTTTCTTACTTGAAAGAAAGGCATTTCTTCATCTTCAAAGATGTTTTATTCTTTTTAGAGAAGAATAAAAAATGGAAGTTTATCAGGCCAAGAGTGCAGAAAGATTAAGTACAAGAGAATATAAGATAAGAGAGCTGAAGCAAAGAGATTTTCCCAGCCTCTGCTGGAAAATATGAGGGTTTAAAATCCAGAAATGATGTCAAAGAAAATCAAGTACTTTATTATTTCCATAAAATGTGAATACACTGTTTATGAAATAGCTATAAGTATTATTACAGAACTAATAATATTGAGTGCATTATACTTGGATAGCCAATAGTCTCTGGAATGCCCCAGCTCTTCTAATAATATACAGAAAACCTAGCAATTATGTGATGGGTGGCACTCAATAAGAGCTGTTGCAGGAGGATTTGGATTTCATGACTGGAATTTATGTTGTCTAGCAAAGGTTGAGCTCTCTCTTTCAGAACTGAGTTGTTCATATGATTTTATTCAGAGGAGTTCTCTTGTATGTATAAATCTTAGACTGTCATCTTCTCTAATACTGAAGAAATAGCATCTCTCATTTCTCTTAACATCTGTTATTCTAACAGAGTAAGTAGAAAACTTAGTGTGTTCCCATGTATCAAACCTACTTGGAAATTCATTCTAGAATTTCATATATTGGTTGACAATGGGAAAGAAGAAAAATAAGAAATGGAAAATAAATGGAAATTCATTTTGCTTTTAGCCAGACAAAAACAATTAAATTTTTGAGTAGGGAGAGTTAAAATGCTGGAAGAGAATCCTGAGTGTACACCCTTCCCATTCTCTCTCCCATTTATTTTCATTGCACTCGATTGAAAGTCAAAGTGGGTTTTTTTTTTCCTTTTTTTTTTGTTTGTTTGTTTTCATGGAGGACACCGCGACCTACATTTCACCCACACACATCTCTAAGTAGACTGCTGTTATAAGAAAAATGAAACCTTTAGGACAGAAGGACAGGTGGACAGCACAGAGATGCAGAAGATGCATTTTGGTCCTATCAGATAACAAGCAGATGGGTTTTCTTATCCAGACACTTGGGACAGTAGATGAGAGCAAATCAGTGCAGCTCTGAGTAAGTTTCTTTCTGTGTAAGCTCCTCTAATTACGTACAATTTGGGTTCCCATTACAGACAAATTTCATTTTCAAATCAGGGTAATGTTAATATGCCTGTCATCTAATTGGTTTCATTTACATATTTCTCTGTGAATGCATGTGTTGAGGGAAGAAAACTTAATTTAGAAAAATCGATCAGAAACAGCTTTCCCCCATTCACCTTTT
The DNA here is from genome assembly GCA_003342815.1 of Eudromia elegans. Taxonomy (NCBI): domain Eukaryota; kingdom Metazoa; phylum Chordata; class Aves; order Tinamiformes; family Tinamidae; genus Eudromia; species Eudromia elegans. Next base: position 32,969 of record PTEX01000570.1, read on the forward strand.
CCTCTTAGTAAAATTTTTGTGATTCTCAGTTGACTGTTCAGTTACAATGGCAATCCAATTACATTTCCAACTTTGCAACTGCAATTAAGACAGGTTAAGTAAAATTTACATAACTCTGCCCTAGGGCCCTTGCTGAAAAATGCTGAAAATATAAAGGTCTTCATGTCAATGTCTGGCATCTGTGTGTACACAAAGAGGAAAAGGCATCTGGGGAATAGAAAGTGACTGGCAAAGTGCTTAAGGCTAAAGTAAGTTTGAATTTATAAGGCATATACTTCCACTGGGATGCAGACACTTCCTGTGACTTGCATATCTGCTGGAAAGTCTCATAAAAAAGAAATGTCTTTAAAACTCTTTAGAATGGGAAAATATTTCAGCTTTACTATCTGCTTCAGGAAGAGATTTATAAGTTTCCATGCAGTTAGTCTTTTGTCCTGTTTAACCTTATTGAGCACAGATTTGGTCATCTTATTAAATGCTGAAAACATTGCAGATGGTTCATATATCACTGTGATGCAAGCTGCTATTGCAGTGTTTCTGTGCTAAATAGAAAGGAGGCATCTGTAAAATTTTCAAATCTGACAGATTAAAATGTTTTTGACTCTCGGTTGTATAAAATGAAGCACAGCAAGGTTTAGTGATTTGAACAATTATTAGTACCTTCCTAGATCAAGAGCTCTCGATAGCAGGAGCATTCATTTTCAGTTATACTGTGTTTAAAGATTAGTTTACATATAATAATTGCAACAAGCAGCTAAGACAATTTCTCTTTTCTGTTTTATATTTTCAGACTAGAGAGAAAACAGTGTATTGAACCAGATTTTAATACAATGTGGGACTATGTGTATCATAAACTGTTTAGTGATCATGCAGTTTAATTATCCTGCTAGCTCCTAAAAAGAAATGTAAAAATTTGTCATATTTTTCCAGGCTAAAATTCTGTAAATTAATTGGAAAAATGACAAAACCATAGTATATTACAACTTAATTTATCTGCAAGAATCTGTTAAAGATTCTTACTGAAATTTGAGTTTGTTCTGTCTTTTCTGAGCAAAAGAAATATTGCCACAACAATATATAAACTGAATGAAACTCTTCAGAATTTTTAAGATGATTTACACCTAATCCTTGTGTACATAACTTTATTAAGCTTGGGGAACATAATTAATTTATAGTAAATGTGCAAAAAAACTCTCTGTCCTCTCCCTCCTTTCCCCCTAAAAAGAATAAAAGCAACCAACCAAACCAAAAGCCTTTGTTAGCAGCAGCACACTGGCAAATATAAATAATGGGATAAAGTTTATTTTAGCAGGTGATACATACTAATAAAGATATTAAACACTATCTTTCAATTGCTAGCAATAGTATGGAGATAATATGTGGGCTATTATTACCAGTTTTAAGTAATTCTGTTTCTTTTAGTTAAAATGCTTCAGAGCCTCTGGTGAGGAAGTAGTATGTTATACCTAACCGTTTGTTACGACATTTGTCGAGAAGACCTTCAGGTGCCTCAGGAGTAGAGTGTTTATCCACTTGCAAAAGAAAGGGATCCGTGTTAAAAGCCCGTGACTGTCAAGGTCTTCAGAGAGCTGAAGGAATATTTTGCAAGGGCCTGTTTATGAGATAGGAGAAGGATGCCAAGGAGCTGTGGCATCCCTTCACACCGGTCCCCTACTTTCAGATGTCCAAGGGAGCACAGTTCTGGTACATGGTGCATACTTAACTGTTTACTCTGTTCCTCTTGCAGACTGAAGGCAAATGCAAATCCCGGGACAGCATTTAAGAAATAGGTATTAAACCAATATCTTCTTTGGAGTAGTGTTCTGATAAACTGCTGAAGAAGAACTGTAACATTATTTTGTAATCTTTATAGAAAGATTGTGATTTAAGGATTTGGATTTAGAGATCAGAAGAAATCTGGAGGTGTATGAGCTGTAGTTCAAGAAGGAAAAGCAAGATGACATTATTATTGCACATATTTGATAAGGATGGAAATCTTACAACCATGTAAAAAAGAGGTATGAACATAAACCACTAAGCTTCTGTGTTAAGCAATTCATGACCACTGGTATTTCTGATTGTTTAGTAACTGAAATGAATAGCCTATTTCTAAATCATGTGTTTCACCACATGGTTTCACCACATCACTGAAAGCCTGAACCACAATTTAATAAATAATAATAATAATAATAATAATAATAATAATAATAATAATAATAATAACAATAATAAAGGAATAACATCCCTTAATTGTGTAGATCAGTGATTTCAGATAAGAGTATCTTCAGTCGTCATCCTGAGAAAATTCAGTGTAATTAGAATGAGTATTGTCCCCAGAGATATTTATATTTCTTTTTTACATGTGAAACCAAAATGATTCTTCATCATTTCCCATGAGATTTTCAGCATGACCTAAGGGACTTAACAGTATTTCGATATAGCTTCTATGAAATTAATACCTAGTAAACACTGTGGGGGAACTACGAGCAAAATAACATCAATAGGAAATATATTTTCATTAAAAAAGAAGTTTCTTATGTAAAACTATTAATTTCACTAAATGACACAGTGTTTTAATTTGACCTGATCTGAAACATTTTGCTGGGAGTTTTTTTTCTTATCTGAAGTTTTATTTGGCCTAGCCTAAAGCAAACCTTTTTGATATTTTTCATCTTATATTTTCTTTTAAAGTACCAGGGACAATTACAGGTTTATAACATGGATTCCCCTTCTTTTTCAAGCAGATAAGTACTTTGACCAGTTTATTCTACTTATAATGCATTTGAAGCTCTTCCTGACTGAGAGACATAACTTACCGTTAGGGTCACTTCCTCACCATGTGCCATGGAGTCTCAGTCTGCAGGGAGGAATGAAGAAGTGAGCTCCCTGCTTCTAATTTCCTATGTTCATGTATAACATTTTACAGAGATACAGTTTAAGATCAATATGTTTTGAAATAAAAGAATACAGATTTTTGATTACATGGTTGTACTTTTTGCTTTAGCAAAATTAATTACTTGCTTTTTCATCTGAAGCAATGTCTGAAGTATGTCAAAATTTCTGTTCTGTGGAAAGTGTTATCATCTCTCATGTTTAGGCCCTTGTAAATCTCAACCACTGAGCCTTGGGTTGGTCAAGGCAAGGGGAGGGCTTGCTTTATTTCTGACAGCAAGAAACAAAGAACATTATCAGGTCTGACCAAATAGTTTTCTCAAAGGCACTCCCCAGTCAGCATTAACATCACAAAAGCAAAATTAAAAATTGATAAAAAAGATCACAATTATTTAAATGTCAATGTTTCCCACCAATTGTTTAACAATGAAAAAAGCTAATGAAATGATTAAAATAGCTCCAATTAATAGGATTGTTATGGGACTGTGGTGAGTTGCATGGTTAGTAATCCTCTTATATATCATTAACATTATCATTTCAAGTGCTTTCAATTGAAGTTCATTGTGTAGATGACAGAGGGTGAATGTCAGGTCTGTGCCTTATATCTGGAAATATGCTACTTGTTTTATTATGTGGCTCAAACAACCTAATTAAATTAGGTAGATCAATACTGTAGAAGGTTTGTGCTAGAAATGGATGAACTGATTCCTTTTGGAAGCAAGAAGCATGAACAGAAGAACATAATGTAAAACTGCAAGTGCTCTAATACTATCAATTTACTTCACTATTAAGACTCTTCCTTGTACCTAAGTTGACCTTCTTTGCCATAAGGACCAAGACGTACCTCAGTGCAATGCTCACGACTTTATTTTGTCTTCATGCAATAATCTTTGCCTTGACCCTTTTTATGGGAGTTGCCATGCAGTGCTCGCTCCCCCGTGAGTCTTCTGCTCAAGGGCTTTCAGCTGGCAGTAGGTTCTCATCTTTCTCTGGGTCCGCATGTGGGTGAATGGTGAAGCAATAAGCCAGCAATCCCTCTGTGATCATGAGTTGAGTTGTGGTTTTGGTTTGGCTAACGTGTGGCAAGTTTGCTAACAGGAGAATGCTGTTCTCTGCAAACCTTTTGTCACACAACACAGTCATGTGCCAACATTTCCTCTAGCATTTCCCAGAGTTCTTCACTGTCACTGATGTCGTTATCTCAGATATCCTTGAGGACGTTTGCCATTAATTCCTGTGTTGACCTGATCTCTGAGCTTTACACGAGTGAGAAAAATCTAATCCTGTACTAATGCCAACTCCATTCTTCTGGCATAGCAGGAGAGTTTCTGGGTTATTTAGACTTCCACTAATTTGAGAAAATCAGGTCAATATTCAATTATCCCTTAGCTTTTTTTTTTTTTTTAAATTCAATTTTGATATAAATATCCATGAAATGCAGGAGGAGAAGCAGTAACTACTTTAAAAAAACCAAAAAGTCCTAGGAGATACATACAAGCCATATATGTTTTGGTGCCTGCAGAGGGATTTTGTGTAACTTTATTCTTTTGGTTGTTTCTACATTTATCTGTCACTGCAGATATTATCTCACACATGTTCAATACAGCAAGGTTGGCAGTGCGACCTTGACTCTTTTTAGTAGGGTTGATGGGATAAAAATTGTTTCAATCGTGATTTGCTCTAGTTATAAATGGTAAGAGATAATGTTTTCATGAGTATCCTGGCCCATAGTTGAAAACTACTGTGAAAAATCTCAGAAAACTTAACTCTTGTTGCAGTGAGTCAGGCTGCTCCTGCGGACAGCGTGCCCGCACTGCAGCCACCTGCTGGCACCGCAAAGGCCGGCCCCTCCAGTGAAGGATGTCGAGCTGCCAGAGGAGACACTGGGGCTGTGCCAGGCATCCGAGCTGTGGACTGAGAGAGAGCGGGGGACAACCCGCCAACCAACCCCTTCGACACACACACACCACACATGGGCCCAATCCTCTCACACACACACAGGAGACTAACACCTGCAAGGGTTGCTGGCAAGAAGTCCAACTTTATTACAGGGCACGCGGGACTATATAGACGCCAGTGGCTGCCGTGGGCATCCCTGATTGGTTGGAAGCAGCCTTCTGGGTGCTTCTGTCCACCGGGATTGGGTGGCCCAGGATGCCAGCTATGATTGGCTAACCCAACTGGCAGGAGAATGCCATTTGGGATGCCATTGGCCAGAGGCTCCTGGTCTGCCCAGCAACGGCTGGACAGGACCAGGAGCACTCTGGCCCCCACCTCTCCGGGGTCATCGGAGGGCAGGGTGATTGACAGCCCGGTGCTGCCACATAGCCCAAGTGCCCCAACTATTTACAATATTTACATATGTACAATATAGGATGCCTGGCTTGGTTTTCACCGTGCAATACAATATTAACCTGGCAGGACTGCTGTCCTGCAACATATTGTAGACTATGATTCCCTATGATTCCCTTGGTGGAAGTGTCATTTGTTTGTAAGAATCTGATTCCTTCAAAATTATCCATGCTAAAATCAAATTTCTTGTGATATTAGTCAAAAACATATTTTAATAGAGCTTTTTTCAATAAAAACAAATACACAATTATACTTCATGAAATGCTTGAAATGGATGCTGGGTCTATGCATAAAAGTTTTTAGACATTGCATTCATAACTGTATCCTAGTTCTTTTTCATGCAGTTTTCACAAATAATTATAAAGACCTTCATTAGCTTCTGGTGATCCAAAACCTGAGGAGAGGAGTGTGCTGGACACCTCGGGCAAAATGATGAAATCTAGAATGGGTTCAGCATATGGCTTCCTGTCTGCAGTTTAATAGCCTGAGGTATATCAGTTGTCAGACTACATAATCTAATTTTATAAATACTCAAGAATTATTAAGGGTTATTATTAAGGGTTATTATTATCATTAAGGAAACTAGTGTGAACCAGCTGAAGATAGATGAGTATGGGGTTATATGTGCTCTTTAGATTGTTCCCTTTATTTCTGTCTATACTAGAAATAATCTCAAACCCTTCCACTGTTTACAATACCCTGTATCAAGTACATTTTGTCTGTTTTTTTCTGTTTTGATTCACTTAAGAACAGTTAATCTGCCTCATTTAAGGACTGCTTTAATCAAAGGGAGGCACTTTCAGATTAACAAATTATGGATTGTTCTTTAACTCCTGACCTCAGAGAGCACTGCTGAAAAATTCTGACAAGTCTACACAGTTTCTCAGAGATCAGTTTAGTCAGAAACAGTTTAACTAATAAGTGAAACTGTACCAAGAAGATCAAAACCTGGATAAATAAGCATGTTTCAGCTTTTTGTTTCCAAAAAATCTTTGTCATGCATTTTATTCTTCAGGAGCCAAAGCTCAAACTAGCTTCCCTCACAAATGCAACCTCTAATCTAATATGTAAATAAATAAAAATAAAAGCAAAACAAAAGACAAAACAAACCCAAATTATTAAATATGCAAACACAAACTGTGTTACATCTCACTTTCACCAATTCAACAGCATTTGTAAAGCAGCAGCTGTAGTTTAGGGCAGTAGCTGGGCTTTCAGTAAAAGATATTTTATTTAACATTTGGCTTGATACAAAGTAGGAAAATACAAAAATACAAATGAAGACCCATTAAGGTTCACAACAGTTCCCTGAGGAGATTTCTTAGTGACCTCAGGGATTAATATAGTACTTAGGAGCAGGTGGGGTGCTGCTATCTATCCTGAACATAGCATAGGTGACAACAGAGCAGTATTTAGGTCTCAAAATAAGCATGCTAAAAAAAGTGTCTGAACTATAAAAAGCATAGTTTCACAACACATATTTACTGGAAAATTTTGGAAGGGCTGGTGATCAGAGTGAAGAGTCAGCCAGTTTCTTAAAGGCTGTCTGAAGCAGCTGTCCTGTAAGGAATTGAGAAAGAAAGAAAAGCCTTGGGGGGATTAATGCACTTGTTGTGTGTACTCCTGCATCAGCCATGACCTTTCTGATTGCATGGAAGAGAAAGAAGTTGGCTTCAGGAGAAGCATCAACCTTCTATAAGCAGGAATGTCCTGCATGTCTGAAACGAGCCATGAGATTTTCAGGGAGCCTCTTGCAAGAGCACAAATGTTTATTGTATTGTGTATGCCTTCACAGTTGGTTTAAACTGCATTAATTACTATGCACAGTCAATGAAAGCATCTAACATCATATTGCCCTGAAATGTGAGTAGTCTCTGAGGAGAAGAACATATGCATAGAGCTGTGGGTTATGGATCAAAGCCAGGACAAGGGGATGGATGTCTTTTGAGAAGAACTTTGATAAAAGAACTAAATAACCATTCTGCTATAAATCTGAAATTGGATTCCTAACAAATATCTCTATCTAACACTTCACCATGCACCTCATCTCACTGGAATTATATCAACTTTGTGACTCTAGTGAGTAAAATGATTGTATATGTTGATATGTGTAAGAGGCATAGAATAGGATATTTTAGTTGGTTGTTGTAGGGATCCAGGAATTTCAACTAGACATTCTCTTATTCATATTAAAATATCACATCATTTTTTGTAACGCACATAGACCCTATAAGAAGTTGCTGTTTCACCTCTGTCCTCTCCAGCCCTATGCAAAAAAAAAGGCTATAAATTTTTTTGGAAACATGCAACATGAAAAACAGCCAGAAACCACGCCTTCCCCCAAACTTACATGGGATTCCAGAGAACCAGAGAGAAATCATCATTTTTGTGACAAAAAAAAAAATGCTTTCGCACTGCTAATAGTGGACGGAAAAGGAAGCAAAATGACAAGGATTGTTCAACATTACTCACACACTAATGAACTGTATCTCTTGTTTTGTAGGAGTTGATGAAAGAAGTTTGTAGTGTTGGATGAAGGAAGTTAAGATTTTTTTTCTTTTCTGTAGCTATCATTAGTCTTGCAGAGGTTTTTATGAAGTCTAATTTAACATCTACATGGCTACAAGGGTGGTAAGATAAAAATGGATAAAGGATCTGTGAAAACAGCCTTCCCTCTGTGACTGTAATCATTCAGTGCTTTGCAGCTTTGCATTTCTTGTCCTTTCGGTAAAATTGTTTGATGAGAAGGATTGGAGTTCTCTGTGATATGTTTAGAAAATGACTGTGCGGACACTGAAAATTAAAAAAAAAAAAGAAGTCTGGGGAGCTAGCTGAGCTAAATATGAATTTTAGTATTACAATATTATATGTTAGAATAACACAACCGACGGGATAAAGAGTGAGATACACAAGATGGAAAAGAAAAGACATTTTGCCATAGCCAGCCTCTGGAAAAGTGCAGTACCCTTGAGGACACGTGCTTCACTTCAAGCCCAGCAATATTTCCAGAGGAGGAAAAAAAAAAATCATAATTTATGCATCAATACTTCGCTGAATCAAACCCTACATGCACAGTACACAGAGGCTTGGCAATAGATCAAAAGAAAAGAAATTCAAGAGCCTAAATGACCCTTGAAGCCACCTAGGTTTAGGAGACCAAAGATTACTTTCCTAGAAGAAAAACAGCTCTAACAGCTAACAGCACTACCCCTCTTCTGTTTTTAGTCTTAGCAGTTCCCTGGAAAATTACAGATGGTGAGAGTAGTCTAATAGAGTTTTGGTCTTGAAAAAATGGAATAGTTAGTTCTCAGACCCAATCTGAGTGTAAAATACTTCCTGCCTAACCTGTTGGAAGAGGTAGGGGATGCATTTGATCTAGCCAGCACCCCTTCATAGAATCATAGAATCATAGAATGCGTAAGGTTGGAAGGGATCTCTAGAGGTCATCTAGTCCCACCCCCCTGCACTCGCAAGGTCTCCTAAAGCATGTGGCACAGGGTGGTGTCCAAGAAGATTTTGAAGATCTCCAGAGAAGGAGACTCCACAACCTCTCTGGGGCTGTGTTCTGTTTCAGTGCTCTGTCACCTCACTGTTAAGAAATTCTTTCGCAATTTCCTGTGAAACTTTTGGTGTGTCAATTTGTGGCCATTTCCTCTAGTTCTATTGCAGTAGGGATTTGGTTTTGCTCCCAAGCGGCTGCAAGCGCTTGCTGCCACTGCTCGCTGGCAACGCAGAGCCAAGCCTCCGGCTCAGGGACGGAAGAATGCTGCCGGAGGCAATGTGGGGCCATGCCGGAGGGACATGCCAGCCACTGGCGAGGGCGGGGGACGTTCCACCACCCAGCCCCTCAGCTACACTCATGCTACAATCACGGGCCCGCAATTCACACACACACACGTACAGATCTCACACACACAGAGGCTGCTGGGAGGAGTCCAACTTTATTCCAAGGGTTATATAGCCGCCCCAAACCCTCGTGGATGCCTCAGATTGGCGGATGCATCCTTCTCGGAGTTTCTCCCCACCTGGATTGGCCAGCTCCTGGTCCCACCGTTGACTGGCCGAGCCAACCGGCGGGAAACTGCCAAGCTGTCATTGGCCGGAGGCTCCCAGTCTGCTAAGCAACTGCTGGACAGGGCTAGGAGCATCCCGGCCCCCACCCCTCCAAGGTCACCGGAGGGCAGGGTGATTGACGGTTAGGAGGCAGCCATAAACCCAAGGCTCCTTATAACTATAACTATATACATTATATGCATATGTGCATCTGTAGGGTGGCTGGCAGGATTTCCACTGAGCATCACTACTCAGATTGCTGCAGGGTCATCCCCCGCAACATTCTATCACTGGCCACCACTGAGAAGAGGCCAGCCCTGTCCTTCTCACTCGCTCTCTTGAGGTATTTACATACACTAATCAGGTCCCCTCTCAGCCTTCTCTTCTCCAGGCTGAAGAGGCCCAGCTCTCTCAGCGTTTTTTCATAGGGCAGACATCCCAGGCCCCTGATCATCTTTGTAGCACTTGAGGAAAACATGGTGTGGACCTACAAGCAATTGTCATATACACCAGGTCAGTGGGTAGAGAGTTTTCTAAGTCGGAAGAGATGAAAAAAAAAAAAAAAAGCATCTCTAAGAGAAATGTCTCTCAGAGAAAAAAAAGATTGTTCCAAAAGGCAGGGAAATTGCTTACCCCTCCTTTTGGAGTGGTTGAACTATACAGTACTCTTTATACAGTTATCCCAGAGATGAAAACCTCCACGCCTGTATGGTTGTATCTGTTAAAGTCATTATTCTTTTTGATGCTCAGCGAGATACACAAGATTAATTAACACTTCACTGCAACCCTGGAATCCCTACAGATTACTGCCAAAATAGTACTGATGGAAAAAAAAAATGTGTAAGTAATTCCATTCAACTTACTATTCAAAACAAAATGATGAATTAGCATCTCTACTCAGTTTTCTCTTGCAGCAGCAAACATTTGCAATTAATATACACCCTTTATTTAACCTGTGCTACCAAATTGATAGTGCATTATTTATGGGAAAATATTAACTTTCAGTATTTGGCTTTTTGTAACAGACTTGGATTCAAATAACAATAGATTGAATGTGACAAGATAAGATTTTATTAGAAGCTTGAGCAGGCCCAAACATTCTTCAAGCTGATAAATCATAAACCATACACTGAGGTATATTGCTTAATTATATTCCATTGGGCTTTTAACTTAAGGATGTGCTTAACTGATTTGAATTAGGGCCTTAATAAGTGGATAAATTTCTATTAAACTGTGAGTGGTGAACCAAACCTTCTCTTTTATGGTGCTTAGGTTTATTTTTTCATCTTAATTTTACACATTGCACACCTTCCAAAAATAGCCTAATGGCAGTGACAGGTTTAAGAGAAGAATCAGGCTTGCTGAGTGTTTTGAAGAATGCTGATAGTTTGATTGGAAAATGGTAAGGGTACAAATAAATTCTTTCATGGATGCTTGACTCCTTTTTTATCTGAATGATCATTGAAGGCTTCTGAGGATCCTCTTTTAATACTGTGTTAGGGCACCAAGAAACTTTTAATAGCATTTTTATCATTACTAACATTAAAATAATTGAATGAGAGAGATATATCAAGATGGTGACAATCCTAAGTAGTTCCATTAGACATATCCCTTTGATCTCTGTATTCGTTGCTCCATCTCATGTGTTAGCAGAGTGTAATGTGTCAGCTGTTGGTCAGGAAAAATGGACACTAAGCTGTTCAGGTAGATATTGACTCATTGAGCAAAAATGTAAGTGGTGAAGAAAATGAAAAACAAAAGCTAGAAAACAAACAAGAGGGAATAATTTTACTACTTTGTGACTAATTACTGCAGAAAGGGGTATTATTATTATTATTATTATTATTAATATCCATCCAAAATATTTATTTAGTAGCAGTTTACTAAATAGTGGAACAGAGTCTAGTCTAGAAGAAATTAGCAAATAACTCCACAAAGTGGATTGTTTTTAGGAGTCCTGTATATCCTGAATACCCCAGGGCAACCCAGTCCTAGAACTCACTGAACCAAGTCATTACTTTGATCATTGACATCCACGTTAAGTGAGGATGTAGACTTGGTAGACATTCCCAGGAAAAAAAAAGCTTTATACACAATGTCAATTTGTTCAGCCCAAACTGCTTAATCTGAAAAATACCTTTTAACTTTGATGAAGCAAAGAGGTGATTCTAATGGATCAATGCTTCAATTACACAAAAAATGAGAAACCTGAACTTCCTTGTGAGACCTATAAAACAGCCCATCATAAACTTCACATCTTCAGGGAGCCAAACTTGAGTTCAATACAGAGTTGTCAGTGATCTTACCTGTCAGTAGCAGAGGAACTAGGAGTATTTGTTCCCCTGAGCAGCTGCAGTATCTGTGGGAACACATCCTGTTCTCCAAAATGTCATGGCATAATGTTCCTTGTCCATTCTTCCTACTGGGGAAAAAAATGGCTTGACATCTCCATTATGTAATTTTATAATATTTTGTGCTAATTATTCAAGAAAAGCTCTAAAATTTTCTTTATAAATAGAAGTTCTTTAAAGCATTCCCACCCGTGACCCCGACCCCAAAATCCCCAAATGATTACCCAGCTCTGGGCCCAGCTCTGATCACCGCTCAGCCAGAGGGGGCCACGGACACCGGCCGCTTTAACCGCCGGAATCAAAGTCCCAGGGATCTTTCGGAGTTAGGCAGGTCAGGGGAAGGGGGAAACAAGGAAGGTGGGGAAAAAAAACACAGGAAGGAAGAGGAAGGGGGGTCCCTCTCACACAGGCCTTACGCTCTTCACACGCACACCGGAAGGAATGACACAGATGCAAGGTCCAGGTGAAAACATCCAGAGAGGAACCTTTATTGAACACGAACAATTCCTTTTATAACATGTTGGGGAAAATAACACAAAATGATTGGTGGGACAGGGAATGTCCCCTAACAAGGGGATTGGGTGAGCCAGGTTTCCCAGGCTCGGATAGGGCGAGGAAGAGTGATGGACGGAAACAGGTGAAGTCGAGGAAAGGTGCAGAGAGATCTGGAAAGTTCTTAAATCTCGGCTCGAGCACTGCCTTCTTCCAGAACACTCCATAATCAGAGCTGTTCATTTAACCTATCAGCATAGACCACAACTTTTCCCACGGAAATGATAAGGGCCCAGTCTTGAGCACCATAGCTTGACAGGAGGAGGATGGGGTGGTCCCCAACAGTTCTTCTTGAAGATCTTTCTATAGTTAATATAAAATTATATCACTGGTGCAGCTGGATGCTAATGGATTTTTCTTTTTTTTTGGAGTCCAAAACCTTAAATGTTTGTATTTATGTATACCAGGAGGTGGTATATTTATATAAGGTGGTATATTTATATAAGACCAGGAGGTGAAGTAAGATGTGTAATTATATCCCGGAGGGTATTTCTCTCAATTTTAAGCAGTTTTTGAAATTCACATAGAAATCTACATAAATCTCTTTCTTAATGAGCAAGATAGTCAGTTGCTTGAATCAGTGCTAAGGGATAGGTATAGAAAAATCATTGGCAACTAGGGAAAAAATATCTAGTCAAACTAGTCAGCTGAATTTGATTTCCAATATTGGTATAGAACCCCAGTAATGAATAGTTAATCAGAATTTACACCAAAAAAATCACAAACCATGTCAATGAAGACAGGATTTGAATTTCACAATTAGTATTTTCTGCTTTTTTTTGAATCTCATTAAAAAGTTTACTGCTGTTTAAACAATGCAGCTGTGGGGTGGAACGACATATCATGTTCATTCCAACTAGAGTGATTTACAACTTGAGCTGAAAATTAAATAAAAAATGTTCTGTATTTAGCATTTACTGGTAATGATTTTACTTTTCACACAAACTGACTTTTACTCCTTATAGTTTGAACTGTAATTCCGTTTTACACCTTATTGACCTCTTTGAATATCCATCATGACTATTGATCAGAGGAAGCTGGGTTTTTTTGGTTTCTTTTTTTTTCCCTTGGAAAGACAGAAAGTGTGCACATGCACATTTAAAATATCTTTCAAGAGACAAGGCCTATTAGTTGAAGTCACAAATATATATTTTCATTATTATCTTTATAACAAAACTAAGCTAATATCTTGCTGAAATCCTCAAATAATTCAAGTATTTTATCATCAAAACACATTAGGATCATATTGCTGGATATAGTTTTCATTATTATTAACTGCAGAGAATTTTTTTATTGTTTGCATGTAAATATATCAGTAAAAAAAAATATTCACAAACTTAGAAGCTGCCCATGAAATTAAGATTTAGATATGTCTTAATGATGAAGGACTACAGCTGTTTACCTTAAACTGACATATCTATCAAAGAAATCTAGACTTTTTATAAACATAACTGGGAGCTTAGATGTATGCATCTTTATTTATTTCTAAGTTATTCAGAAGGCTTCAAAATTCTTACTACTTTGGAATCATTCTGCAGTGTAATGCATTGTAATGTCTGCAATGCATTGCAGGTGTTATTTTGTAACTTCAGGCCTGCAAATAGTTTTGACTGTGGACCTGCGGAGGTTTGGCCTCTGGCCAGCCACAGGCACCCAGTAATGGGACTGCGGCCAGTCGAGGACCAGGCCCTCCATGAGCCCACAAAAGATAAGTGTCGTGGGGGGCCACGAGTGCAAAAGGACAGTGGGCCTGACCCAGAGGGATGAAAGGTAAGGGCGGGGGTTGTGGGCCTCACACTCACACACCACACACACAGGCCTTACATATCACACTCACACCAAGAATGACTTACACACACCAGGTCAAACTGCCAACACAACCGTTTATTATGTGGGGGAGCGGGGATTTATACACTTAGGGTTACATGGGAGGAGAAATGATTGGCCGCAGGTTGACCACCGCGTGGTCCCTCATTGGCCACTCATGGGGGTCTCCTATTGGGGGGGTGCTCCCGATTTCTCCACCCAGCGCCGGCTGCCTGCCGGCGGCAGAGACCTTGTCCCCCATAGGTGGACTCCAGGGTTGCTAAGCAACCCAGGGCCACCCTACCCCCATCACTCCAAGCTGCATCTTACCTCACAAATGTCCCCTAAACTATGTACAATAATTACATATATACAGATTGGGCTGCTGATTCCAACCCCATCCTGTGCACTCCTTAGGGAGGGACATTGCAGGACCGTGTCCTGCAACACGGACCCTAGATCTCATTTCTTTATATTGGTTCACTCCAGCATTGTCATCAGCTGTAGACGGTCTGCTATTTCTGGATCATCTTGAGGTGGCTACAAATTTCGTCTGATCCTAATCTTTCCCCAGCAAAACAGAAAAACAACCAGCAATAATGCGAGCAACCTAGAAGTGACTGTTAGACATGCCATCATCATCTCTCTGGTAGGTACCTTGCTCAGGATTTATATCAATGAGTAATGTTAATCCAGAATAAACACTTTCTGTCTCTTAAAGGAATAACTGAAGGTTGCTCTATATTGCTTCTGTTGCTCTAGAGATTGTAGAACTGGGTAAATCCTGCGTCTCATATTAAATCTGCTAAATATTCTTTCATTAGTTCTCTCCTACTTAAGTAATACATCACCTCATTCAGTTAATAGGTATTGAAATTACAGCTGTTTAATGTACGATCTGGTTTGCTCAAGAATTTTCAAGTCATTAGGTTCTATGTGTTCCATAACAACATCAACAGAAAGTTCTCCTATGAAGATACACATTAAGATTGTTTTAATCTTATTTCTTAATATTTAACTTAAAAGCAATTTGAAATGAAAGCAAATATACTATGATTCACTAGGATAAACCTACAGTGAAGTGCTGTGTTGTTAGAGAATGAAGGGTAATGATGTACAAAAATGAAAACCATTGGGACACAATTTTTCAATTTGTCTTCAGGTCAAAGAGAAAAACGATTTGGAGAGGATTAAAGTGTCTCAGCAAAATCAAGCAATAAAATGTTTAATTTTGTCTACTTAAAAGACATATGCAGTGTTATGGGGGAAGTGTTTTAGAATTATCTTGAATTTAAATGCCTTTTTAAAATTATCAAGAACAAAATCAAGTTCAGCTTACGAAACCTTTTTCTGCATTCTTTTCCTAGAACAAGATGACAAATTTGACCCATTATCATGTATTCTTTTAGACGTATGAGATTTAATTTCATCATATTCATATATATTTCATATATTATAATACATATTTTATTATACAAAGTTCATCTTCTCAAGGTGAGCTTTGGTCTTAAAAAATCCTCAAATTAATGCATTTTATTTATTATATTTTATAAATACAGAGTGACTTCTTACAGCAAGGCTACTTTTTATTACAGAAATAGCTTGCCCACAACTAGTTGTATTGTCTGCAAAATTAATAATTAACGATGGCATGCTTTTATGTTAAATAGTGAATATTATTTAGTAGTATAGTGAATAGTCTTCCAAATGGCAGACCAATCATATCTTGTCATAACAAATTTTAATATAAATAGAAGTGAGCAAAGATAAAACTCTATCCTCATTTGTAAAGTGATCATTAAATGTAACAAAGAATTTGGAAATTTAGTCAGCTTTTAATAGCAGCAAAGCAGAGATATCCTAGAAATAGGAAATTGTCAGAGTTTAGACACCAAGAAGGTAAAATGTGTCAGCTGGGCAAGTGAACCAGACACACGAGAAATTCAAATTCCAGGGATGTGCCTTAGAGATCTGTTGAGGAAACTATACCAATGCCCCAGGATTATAAATGGCATGTATAATTAATATATCTGTGATTAAAAATGTGAGACCATCACACAAGCACATCACAGGTAACGCAGCAGAACTCTTCTTACACATTTCAGAGCAACTATCGACATATCATATACTCTGGACATAGGAGGCACCTGTGTAACATTTCACTTGTTGCCTCTGAATTTCCATTGTGGCTCCAAGACTAGCACTGATGTCCCACAGATATGACTGTCTTAAGTGCATCTTGTTGTCTCCTGCCAGAATATAGGATTCATTGCTCACATTTCAAGGCTGCCAAACACTGAACTGAGCAAGCAGGCTCAATTTTGTAAATCAGTCAAGTTATTTTTTCCTAGAAAAATAATTATGTTATTTTTAGACAAATTGTCAGTAGCCTACACAGATCTTCTTGCTTCACTTTCCTCATTTGTTAAGCTTCTTGTTAAATTTCTCTCACTTGCTTTACAGGCAAATCAGAGTGCAGTAGTACATCTGTGAATGTTTTCTTATCCTATTATTATTCAAGGCAATGTAGTACATCTGTGAATGTTTCCTTATCCTATTATTATTCAAGGCAATGTTCATCCACATGCTCGTATAACTTTAAAAAAAAAACAAACAAACAAACAAACAAAAAAAAACTTTCCTCCTTCTTGTTTCAATCTATGAATGTCCTACCACTTTTTCCAGATGACTAACAAATCAGATTCTTCAGGATATAAAATTCTTCATCAGGAGATACCTTCCTTTCCATTTCTTCCTCTCAAGTTCATAGTTGAAGACTTTGAAATGATAGCTATCCATTTTCTAAATGGACTTTCTTTTGAACAGAGGACTGCAGAGGTTAGTGAATTGCTGCTTTTTAGTGTATGTCATTATCTTAGATCATCCAACCATAGTGGAGGTTAAAAGCTATGTATAGTAATCATTTGACACCAAGCAGACTGGAAAAGAATCTTAACATTTATTCTTTCACATCAGGATGATCAGCAAGGACAAAACAAATTCCAACTGTCTCATAGTAGAAACTCATAGATCAAATTCACACAAAAAGAAGAAAAAAACACCAAATGTACGCATTCAGTTCACAATGTTATATACCATCATACAGAAAGTGATCTCCAAGCCTTGTATTCAACAGGTAGACTCCCTAAAGGTTAAAGGGGACAACAGGGGACATCAGTTTCTAAATTTATTTCACCTTTCTTAGCACTTGTAGTACTTTAGGAAATCCTCATGTACCTAGGAATCCATTTCAGAAACTTCATGAAAGAATTGCCGAACTAGGGTCATGAAACGTCCTCCAGAACAGGTGCTTGATAAGTCGGTATATTATATATAATTATATATTATATTGCTCCTGCATTTTCAAATATAAAGGTCATCAAGAGTTAGCACTGAAATTAAAACATTGATTAGAAAAAAATATAGCAACATAAAAGCAGCTGTTGGTTGCTGGAATAAACAAAAGCTATTGATAAGGACTGCTAAAGTTACCGAATTAATCCTTCTAAAATGACATATTTTATCAAGAAAACAAAATGAAAATGAAAAGTTATTTTGGCATTATATTTATTTGGCATTATATGGTTATATCTTGGCATATATATATATATACACACATATATTTTTATATACACCTATGTGAAAAGCAAATGTCACAATTCTTGATTTTTGACTACATTTGCAAAATCTATATATGGACATTTTTTCTAAAAGGTCCATTTAGTATCCTTAGCTATGGCTTGTGCTTATCCTAGCTCCTCATCCCCAGGCATTCTATTGCATTCTTTTGTTATATGAACTTATCATATGACATCCCCAGACTCTAAATGTTAGGGCAAAGAGGAAAAATTATCTAAATTCTGAGTGAGACAAAATCCTCATTTTAGGAAGGTTTTCACCAAGTATTCTTTACATCACTTTAAAAGAGAACACAGATTGATTTATGAAGATTTCAGGATCCTTTGTTTTGGCTCCCTTTGTAGAAAGAGCATTATAGAGTATTTTCTATATATTTTAGTATAAAGTATTTAATTTTTAGTAATTTCTGTATTTGAGGTGGGAGTGCATCACCAAATTTTTTGATGGTTTTAGTACCATATACTTAAGCCAAATCAGGCTTGGCGAGTTACTTTATTTTCTTGAGAAATGAAATGAATAATTTTCTTATATGGTGTAATTCATGAAAAAAAAAAAAAAAAAGGGGGAAGTCAGAATGTGTCCACATTCAGTCCTCAAAACATAATTAATCAATCAAACCCCTCGGAAACATCTGTGTTATGATGGTGACTCTTGCCATAGTTAAAGAGCAACTAGCTAGTTTGATAGATGCTTAGATTCTTATTTGTTAAAGCAAATGCATAGTTGTCAAATGTGATTGGAGTGTGATTATCAAAGAAAGTCAGAAAATCAGCTCAATACTTCATATGTTTTGGTTAGCAAATCACGAACTTAGATAAATACCATTTGGTCATATTGGAGAGATGCACATCTTTGCAGTGAGTCCAGACTTATTTACAAACAAGAAGAGTTTAATACTTTGTGAGTATTTCTTCCTTTCAGGATTAACCTAAGAAATCATCATACAATTTAGCCTCACTTTGCTAAGGGTATTACATGTAGCAACCTGGATTACCAGCAGTGATCTTCTGTGTGTCTTCTCCTGCTCCTTTACTGGGTCTCATGTATGTCTGATCCCACTGCAGACTATTCAGAGCAACTAGGACTGGTTGCCAGAAAGTATTATCAAATCTGTGGGAATTTCTAGGGAAAATTGGACTGTACTGGGGAGTTATTGGCACTATGTCTACATTTTCACAGTGAAGTGCACATACAACCTGGATTTTAAACTCTGGTTCCAGGCAGGCAGGTCTTTGCATACAAGCTTAAACAGTGCCAAATCCAAGACAAAAATGTAATTGTGGATAAAAGGTATTCTGGTCTAAAATAAGACATTTCATTTGTCAGGAAAAAAAAATATCTTTTGAGAACTCTCTGTTCAGATGGTTTTCAAGGAAAAACTGACTGGTCAAATATACTGTGGTGATAACAGGATTATGATCCATGAAACTTTTCCAGAGAAGGAGGCAGAAAATGACAAAAAGGAAATAATACTATATTTCCAGGGTGAATTAAATAACTTTTATAATACTCACAGGATTTATTTGGCCAACAGCAATATTAGTGACCTATGTAGCTTTTTGGTTCCCAAGTTTGAAAACTTTTATCACCAGGCATAGATGAAGTTGGGCAGATCAATTTTAAACTTGGCTGAGTACAGTGAAGCATTTGGAACTAAGCATCTAAACAAGTGTCTCTATTTTAAAATGTGCTGAGTATCCATGATTGTAATTGACAAGCACAGGGATTGCAATACTCAGCAGCATTTGCAGTCAGAACACTTATTTACTTGCCTAGAAGCAGACACAAATGGTAACTTCTCTGTACCTTCTTTTATTAATTTTTCCCCTATGATGATACCTGTGTGGAAAAATAGTAGAAGATTTTTTTATGATGCAATTGTACAAAGCACTATGCTCATAATGAGTATAGACAAAGCATTCACCAATTCTAAATTCAGCTACTGATTTTAAATTATTTAACAAACCTGTCTAAAAACCAGTCTCACCAAACTTTGTAGTGCTGACAATCTCAATGAGAAATGAACTGCTTTTGGTTTTGAATGTTCTTATTTAGTCTTTCATTGTGTTTCTTTGTTAAACTCTATTAACTCTTGAATTCTAATAAATGTGATAGCATGATAAGAAAGTGCAGTGTCAAGAGAGGAAAAAAAAAAAAAACACAGTGATAATAGATTAATTTTCTTTGCACACTTGAGACATCACCAAGAATTTTTCTAAAATATCTATTCACTCCAAAAAATAATGCTGGTGTTTCTATTCATAGTTTTTAGAACTTTTTCTACAGAGTGGAATAATATCTTGAGGTTTTTTTTTTTTTCCTTTTAGTAAAATGGTAGACCACAACTTAAAGGTGACCATCAACCTTATCTTAAAATTCTCATACATTTCAGACTCTCAAAATTCAAGTCCAGTCAAGTGCTGTTTTGGACAGCAAAAATCTGATCGCTATGGCCTTAGTTAGGGTTTTCACCATAAATTCTTGTATTTACAGCAAGTCTACCTCAGCATCAGGGAGAGCAAATAACACCACAACAGAAATGTTGTGTTAGCAACACAAGCAAAAATGTAGGTTAGTAAGGGCTTTTACCTCAACCGATTTGTTTATCCACATGTAATGTCATCCATTAGTGTAACAGTGGCTGTTAGTTTTCAGTTTTCTCTTTTTAGTTTTCTGAATGTCCACAGTCCAGATCGCTGAGCAATTATATAAATGCACATCTACAGTGTATTTCATTTCCATTCATATATTTCAGTTTATATCAGTTAAAACATTTACTATCACACACATAGAAGTTATTTTCTGCAGATCTCCTAGAAATTAGAATGTCAGAAAAACAGACTTCCTGTAAGAATTTGGTATTAAAATAATTTGAAGGTTGCACCTTCTGATCATTCATCAAGAATTAACTGCAACAGCTAAAGTTCTTGTTACAGCAAAAATGTTAAACTGGAATATACAGAAATCAATTGAAAACTAGAGCTGTTATCACCCAGGTTCAATTTATAGATATACACAATATATAAAACAACCCAAGGAAAAAGCTGCCTGATGAAATAAGGTTCTCCTCACCATTCCGTCTTGTCTGCAGTGGTAGTTCAGTTTAATAACACATATGAATATTCTTCAAGAGAGTTATATAATGTTGCTATTTACAGCTTTGCTAAGCCATGTATTTGCCTTTGTCCTAACCAGGTAATGTTGCAGAGTATAACTTCTGGAGCAACACTACTTGATTCCAGCCAGGAAAGCAGGATTTGCTTCTTCATGTGTGTTTGTGCCTGTGGTTGCTTTTGTTTGTTTGTCCATTTGTTTTCCTTTCCTCTTTTTTTATCATACAAAAAGATTGATTCTGAACGCATAACAAAGTTGCTTCCTTGCTACAAAAGATATTCAACCTGCTTTCTTCTTTGCATCTAAGCCCTGGGGAATTTTTTCCTTTGTTTCATTCTTGTGATATTGGCTTCTCCTTCACAGACCACACCAAATATAGCATCTCATTCTTATCAAATAATGTTTAAAAATATTCTCCAATTATTATCCCAAGAAAAGACTAGAGAGTGCTTATGATACAAGTGGATAAGTCATGTCCATGATGACGTCAGGAGAAAAAGTATTCAACAGAACCGGGAGTCAACCTCTTCTTTTTTTTCTCTTTTTCCTATTTTATTTGCTATCCAGCACTGCAAAAGTCACTCCCATCAAATGAACCAATATAGGCACAAACCAATAATACCTTACAGCAGTTGCACCTTGTAAGTCATCTTATTTCTTTTCAAAAATAGCAGTTTTGCCATGGTACAGTGCTGAGGGTGAGGGGGAAAAAAAAAATATTAAAGAGTCATACAAATGCTAATACCTGTTCACTGATAAAGACCTGAAATCTTTTCTGTATAAGCTAACTGAAATAGATACCCTCAGAAAGAGTATTTTTAAAATGGGCTTGCTTGTTTTGTAAGCTGATAAGCCATTGCTTTCTCTAAAAGGTTTTCTTTTTCACACCTCTGCTATCTTTTAAGCCTAGTATTACTCTTTATTTCTATGTCTTCTCGGAAGCCCAAAGAAAATTCCTTATCTGTAGTGCATATATTGCATTGCTCAAAGCTAAAAGTATCACTTTATAGAAATTCAGATATGAGAAATTTCAAAATATCTTTTAGTCTTTAAAGTCATTTTCAAATATTAAGTGTTGGATATAAAAGTGAGATTGGACATGCCTTAGGCAATCTGTCTTTGATAAGATATTAGTGATCTGTGTGCCTTACCAGAGTATTCCCTTTGGAGATATTCAGTATTTGCTTTCTGTTGTTGCACTACAGTACTATCCTTCATTTATAATTTTAATTAATAAATATGTTTTAACAAATCACCTGTAATTCAATCCCTCTAGGTTTTTTCTGTAAAGAATATCCTGTATTCTAGATATATCAGAAATATAAGCAACTTTTCCTTGAACACTGAATTCCCCAATGTCACCCCGGTCTTCAAAAAAGTCAAGAAGGAGGACCTGGGCAACTACAGGCTGGTGAGCCTGACCTCTGTCCCTGGGAAGGTGATGGAGCACCGTGGCTGCTGTCTCCAGGCACATGGAGAAGAAGGTGCTCAGGAGTAGCCAGCATGGGTTCACCAAGGGGAGATCATGCTTGACTAACCAGATAGCATTCTATGAACGTGTGACTGACTGGATAGATGAGGGCAGAGTGGTGGATGTTATCTATCTGGATTTCAGCAAAGCTTTTGACACCATCCCTCACAGCATCCTCCTGGGTAAGCTCCAGAAGTGTGCATTAAGTGAGTGAACAGTGAGGTGGATTAAGAATTGGCTGAGTGGCAGGGCTCAGAGGGTGGTAATCAGTGTTGCCAAGTCCAGTTGGAGGCCTGCGGTTAGTGGTGTCCCCCAGGGCTCAGTATTTGGTCCGGTTCTGTTCAACTTATTCATTAACAACCTGGATAAAAGGATCGAGTGCTCCCTCAGCAAGTTTGCTGACGATATCAAACTGGGAGGAGCAGCTGATAGCCCTGAGGGCAGCGCTGCCATCCAGAGGGACCTGGACAGACTGGACAACTGGGCAGTGAGAAACGTCATCAAGTTCAAAAAGGAAAAGTGCAAGGTCCTGCACCTGGGCAGGAATAACCCTAGACACCCGTACAGGCTGGGGTCTGACCTCCTGGAGAGCAGCTCTGCAGAGAGTGACCTGGGCGTCATTGTGGACGACAAGTTGACCATGAGGCAGCAGTGTGCCCTCGTGGCCAAGAAGGCCAATGGGATCTTGGGATGAATTAAGAAGAGCGTCTCCAGCAGGTTGAGGGAGGTGATTCTGCCCCTCTCCTCAGCCCTGGTGAGGCCGCACCTCGAGTACTGCGTGCAGTTCTGGGTTCCCCAGTACAAGAGGGATGTGGAGCTGCTGGACAGAGTTCAGCACAGAGCTACAAAGTTGATTAGGGGCCTGGAATATCTACCCTATGAGCAAAGGCTGAGAGAGCTGGGCCTCTTCAGCATGGAGAAGAGAAGGCTGAGAGGGGACCTGATTAATGTATATAAATATCGGAAGACAGGGAGTGAGGACGAGGGGGCTGGCCTCTTCTCAGTGGTGGAAAATGATAGAACTAGAGGAAATGGCCACAAATCGAGGCACCAAAAGTTCCACAGGAACTTGCAAAGGAATTTCTTAACAGTGAGGGTGACAGAGCACTGGAACAGTCTGCCCAGAGAGGTGGTGGAGTCTCCTTCTCTGGAGATTTTCAAAACCCACTTGGACACAGTCCTGTGCCACATGCTCTAGGAGACCCTGCGTGTGCAGTGGGGTTGGACTAGATGACCTCTAGAGGTCCCTTCCAACCTTAAGTATTCTATGAACTTACCAAGAGAGACTGTTATCTTCATTGGCTTTTAGTAGGGGAATATATTGTCTAATCATGACAGATGTTTCTGTGCAAAAGTAAATTCTTTGGTTTTTTTTTTTTTTCTGTCTTAATATATTTTGCTTTTAGTACAATTTTTGGCAATATCTACTACAATGTTATGATTCAATATTTGATAAAAAATTAGTCAGTCTGCAAGATGGAACTTTTAAAGGGCAAAAAGCTTTAAAGATGGAAATAATACTTTAATCTTTAAAAGATTTTTAATTAAGTTAAGCTCTTTGAGCAGTCCATTTCCTAGATCCAATTATCTTCAGGAAATCCAATTTAGTCTCAAGACCATAGATCTGTGTATAAGTATTTAAAAATTGTACTTCAGTTCTTAGGCTACTTTTAAGTTAACCAACTGTAGAACTTTTTCTTAAAATTTATACCTCAGTTCTTAAGAAAAAGTTGTACAGTTCCTTAATTACTTACTACAGGTAAATTAATATGCTTGTAATGAGCTGAGAAAGACAGAGATGGCAATTTTATATTTCCTGTCAAACTATCCTTCCAAATCAGGAAAAAAGGAACATAATTGTCAATTATTATCTCAAAACTTTTGATTATCATCTGTCTCAATCAGCAACAATATAATCAAGTTATATTCACTTTTTTTTTGAGAGAGAGGCTGCATAACATATGCTTATCAATATGTGAAAATTGATTTTAAATGCAAGGCTTTAAATGCAAGTGTACAAAATAGATGTCTTGGGGAGAAGAATCTGCTTCTCCTCCCAGAGTGTTAATGACCTACTTGAGGCTGGCTGAGCACTATGTAGTTAACAAGCCTGCTTAACTGGCAATTTTCTAAGGGATTTTAGTATGTCTAGAAGTTAGATGGACTTGAAAGGTAATATTAAAGGGAGAAATAGAAATGTAATTAAAATATTATTACAGACATCATGGACAGGAATAGCAGAATGAAATATGATTTTAAGCTAAATAGAAACCTAAAGGAAATTTGCTTATAAAATTGGCAACGGATTTTGATCTTCTCTGAAAAGAGGAAGGTGCTGGCTTAAGAATATATATTTTTAGCCAAAAAGATGGATATAAATCCATTCTTACCTGGGATGTAATTGTAAAACATGAAAAGTACTGTCTACATTTGGCTTTCTTATGTCTAACCTGAAAGTGATATAAGAATAATTGGCAAACACCAAGACATTATACTCTTTTAACCATTCCAGCCATAAAAATTGTAGATACTGATGTTACAGTAACATAGATGAATATTTCCGTTGTTTCCTTATCTGCTGAAATACATTGTCCCATCTCTGCTTGACAGCATCAGGAAACTGATGTCTAAAAAACATTTCCCTACTAGAGGAGGCTGATAATTAGAAAGCTTAAGCAAACCTCTGTCAACAGCTCCAGTGTGATTAAAGTGACTCATGCTTCCTGGAATTAATACCCTTTATTCATATGGCACTTATTACTTCAAAATAACAGATGCATAATGTTCTGCTTTCTTTTCTGCTCTGGAGAGATGGAGGGATTATTTTGCTTTAAATTATATTTTAAAATGATGCTATCCTTCCAAGCAATGACAAACAGGATTTATTTTGGATACTTCAAGCTTTCAGAGATCTGATCCCCATATATACTAAATACCAGATTTCAAGAAGAGACTTTGAGTACTTCATCCTTGGCCCGAGTCTTGATGTCAGAAGCAGAATGAACCCTAGTGAAAGAACTGCAAAGCAAGGAGGAAGCTACAGGGATGGTTAGAAAAAGCTCCATAAGAGTTGAACCTGCTGTGTGTGTCTGTGTGTGTATGTGCATGTCTGTGTGTGTGCTCACACAGAGTGAGCTTTTGAAGGTGGAGGTGGATCTGAAGAAACTCTAGCCTTAAGCACAAACAGATTTATCTTACACAGTGAAGGAGCACATGAAAGCAGGTGTCTTTAGGCCAGTCCTGCTGCAGGGAGATAGAATTTTATGCTTCTGGGAAATATTTGAAATCAAAGTCAAACTTTATAGGGATTTGTTTGATTTTTTTCTTTTCCTCTGGGGTATTCTGTGTTCTGGTGAACCCCATAAAAATCCTCAGTATAAATCCTGAGGCATTTAGTTGCAAATAAAACAGTTCAGTTCTTTTTGCCACAGCTTATTTCTCCACATGCTGTTGCTCAAACCGTCACTAATATATTTGAGGAGATGGCAGAAATATTTTGTGCCTGGGGACTTTTCTCCTCAGTCTTTTCTTGTTTATTTATCTAAAGGCACTTCATAGGTTGCATGGCTTCATTCTTGGAAGGTTGTATTCTTGGTAGTGCCTATAGTTGGATAAATGTAACTCAACTGGTTTTGGTCTTTGTATTGCCCCCTACCTGCCAGAGAAGCATGTGAAACATTTGTTGTGGGGAAAATGAATAAATAAGTAAATAAACACCCTCATATAGTCTATATATCATATATAGGTATGATAGGAATAAAATGTCCTTATTTAAGTAAACTCATTTAATGATATCCAAACAGGAAGAAATATTATAAGATATAATTTGGCAGAAGGACTCACCTGCATGAGGAGAAGAAGAAGATTGGCCATATTATTGCTTCGACAAATTTAGCTCTGAGAGATGCAGCTCTAAGAGATGTTTTGAGGTAACGCATGAGACCAGGGCTTGGTCAAAATGCTAGTCAGAGTTCAGCCACCTTCAGTTATGTCAGGATACAAACATGACAGCAAAGTAATTTCAAGCTCCATTAGCAACACCAGTAAAAATCAATGATCTGTAAACACAAAGAACAAAAGAAGCAATGAAAGAAATTCTGCTTTTGAGATTATAATTTACAATGAACAATAAATGATAAACAGCCTGTTTAGAAGGTACTTAAGAGTAAAGCTTAAAATCATAAAATCATTTGGGGAGTTTTGTGAAAATCCCTAAATTCTTAAACAAAAAAAATTACTCCCTGTTTCTCTTTAAGTAACAATAACCTCCTTGCAAGTTTATTCCCAGAAACCAAGAAAAGCCTCCAATTAGCTTAGGCTTTTTTAAAACTTAATGAGAGAATTGATCAGTTTTATTATACAAGTTTAGGTTGTCTTCTTAAACCTGAGCAATTCAGAACAGTTGTTCAATAGCAAATATCCCATTTAAAATCCCAATCTCTTCTCAGAGGTAACAAAGAAAACAATTCTTAAGATGTATTTTATATGTATTACTTTCTCTCTTCCCCATGTCTAGTTGTTCGCTTATTGTTGTGATGAGCTGAAAACCATCACCTGACAATTTGTTCTACTATTTGCTGCTTCCTAGGACTGTTGCCTCAGCCTTCTCTGCTCAAGATTTATTCTTCCTCCTTTGCTGTGTTTAATCAGATGATCAGTCATCTTCAGTTACATTTCTTCATTTGGGTGGCTATAGCTTCAGAAGAAATCTCATCCAGCAGGTTTGGTCAGGTGTATTTTAGGCCTGTTTAGCATAAGTAGAAAAAATAATTAAGCAGTGAAATAACCTCTTCTAAACCAGCTATTTGGAAAAATAAAAATAATAATAATAAAAAAACTACTCACTATTTATAATGTGCAGAAAACTTCTAAATTCAAAGCTTAGAGCAGTTCAGGGACATGTTTGGATTTGGCCCTGCAGCGAAGAGAGGTTTAAGGGACCTGGTTCATATTCAAGGGTGGATCCAAGAATGTTCCATTCCAAAATATAATAGCTGCTAATTGTAGACCTGCATGGATGAATAAGGAGCTCCTGATTCAACTCAAACATATAAAGGAAGTATACCAGACGCATGCAGGGATGTGTAGCCCAGGATGAATACTGAAACTCTATGTGAACACGTGAGGAAGGAGTTGGGAGATGAAAGCCCATCTGCAGTTGAATCTCAGAGAGATGTTAAAGGGAAGAAGAAAGGCTTTTAGAGTCACATTAGCAGTGAAAAGAAAGCAGTGGAAAGTTTGGCTCCACTGCTCAGTGGAGCAGAGACCTAGTGAGAAAGGACATAGACAAACATCTGAGATACTGAATGCCGCCTCACCTTGGAGTTTCCAGTAAGAACATCTGAGGCCTGTGAGACCTGCAGGGAAGCCCGGAAAAGAAAAGGATGGTTTAGTCTTTGGGAAAGAGGATCAAGCTAGGGAACATTTAAGCAAACTGGGCATACACAGCTCTGGGGCATGATGTGATGCACTGAGTCCTGGGGGGAATCTTGTAAATATCTGATGGAGAGGAGTGGAAAAAGGCCGAGAGACTCTTCTTAGGGGTATACAGAGAGAGGACAAAAGCAAAGGCCACAGAATAAAATATAGGAAATTCCATTGAAAGAGAAGATTTCTGTTTGTTTTGCTGTGAACATGACCAAACACTGGAATAGGTCACCTAGAGAAATGGTGAAATCTCCATCCTTGAAGTTATTCAGAACCTGACTGGGCACAACCTCAGGCAATCAGCTGTAGTTAACACAGATCTCAGTGAGGGGGTTGGACTAGATGATCTCTGGAAGTGCATTCAAAGCTTAGTATTTCTCTAATATGCATTTCTAGGAAATGTTTTGTGTATGCACTAAAAGGGCAAAAAAAGTCTTTTGAACAAAACACTATGCATACAAAACAGACATTATACGCAGAAAATGAATAAGAAAACCACATTGATTTAGTGTTATACAGTCATTTAATTTGCTGCTTTGCTTAAATTGCATTCTGATCATTCTTAAGGTCAGCAKAAAGGTCTTATTAACTGAAGGCAGAAATATAAAAAAAAAGGAAAGGGAGGGGAAAAAGGTTAACATATGAACTGTCTGAAAGGACAAAACTATTAATTTGTATCACTGACCATAMTGAAAATCTGCACAGCCTTTTAGATGAAATGGAAGAACTGGAAAGCTGCCTGRTCCCATCTTACTTTAGTTCTAAAGTTTTTTAGCTTCTCAACAAAATGAAGAATATGAATGGAAAATTTGAGCCCACGTTCCAATAATTCTTGAATAGAGACCCACACACAACTGTGATGAAAAACTTGGTAACTAAAAGAAAAGACCTTGAGGCTTTCAAAATGGGTAGCAATTCAATAAACAAATTCTCATTTTTCTTTGTCAAGAAATTTATTTAGAAGGGACAGAATGGTTTGAAATCTTATTATTTTCTTTTTCTCCGTAAGTGCATTTTAGAGTACTCTGCAACTTAATTTTTTTTATTTTCTTCATGCATTTGAGATTAAATATAGCCAACTACATTTAAAATGTTAGGTTAAAAGTAATCTCAAAAGATAGAAAGAGAGATTTTGTCTTCAGTGAACAACTTAAAGTTTGAAGGATATCTGTCCTTACATTTGAAACTTACATCTTAATTTGAAACTTTAGATGTGTTCTGCATTAATTCCATGAAGGTTCTACACTGATTTTTGCCACTTTTGAATGGAGACTCAGACAAACAGGACTTGTCTTGCACTTTCTGTTGCTCATGCTCACTTTCTATTC
>PTEX01000058.1:21154-36898 GCA_003342815.1 Eudromia elegans
TTTCGGACACAGGGAGGCAACATCGAGCTAAACGTAGCCCTCTGCGCATGCGCGCTCCCAAGCTCCGTTGCAGTACCGATTTTCGGACACAGGGAGGCAGCAGCGAGACGAACGGAGCCCTCTGCGCATGCGCGCCGCTCCATACAGCTGTAGTACCGATTTTCGGACACAGGGAGGCAGCAGCGAGCCAAACGGAGCCCTCTGCGCATGCGCGCTCCCCAACTCCGTTGCAGTATCGATTTTCGGACACAGAGAGGCAGCAGCGAGCACGCCTCAGCCCTCTGCGCATGCGCGCCCCTCCATATCGCTGCAGTACCGATTTTCGGACACAGGGAGGCAGCAGCGAGCCAAATCGAGCGCTCTGCGCATGCGCGTTTCCCAAATCCCTTGCAGTACCGATTTTCGGACACAGGGAGGCAGCAGCGAGACGAACGGAGCCCTGTGCGCATGCGCGCCCCTCCATATCGCTGCAGTACCGGTTTTCGGACACAGGCAGGCAGCAGCCAGGCTAACTCACAGTATGCATAAAGTAGGATGAAAACTCAAGGAAAACAGATCTCTTTAAGAGAAAGGCTTAAAGACAAAGTGCTGTAGGTGCAGGACTTGCTGCTTTTGGGTGATTTTTTTTTCCCCTCATGTGATGTGAGTGACAGATTCCCTCAGAATTCAGTCCTGAGAAGTCAGCAATTCCAAATGGAGCGCAGTTTGGCCATTCAGATACYGTCTTTTAGTTTTATGGTATTTTTCAATGAGATATTGGATARCTCAGGACCCTTTCATCTGAAAGACATTGCTTTGTGCTGTGTTTCACAGAGCTAAGAGGTTATTGCCTGGAACACTCTTGCTTGCCATTGTGCAAGCTGGAATTAAACATTTTTTCAGTCATAGCAATACAGGAGCAGAATGGACCTTAGCTCAACTGTTTGCAWTGAGGCRCTCCTCCCTAGCAAATGGATAAGTGGTTTATTMAAACTATTTCCYGTCTTCAAGAGTTRTATTTTAAATTATCTTTTTCTAATCATACATTTTGTTCTCCCATCTCTACCATGCTACCATGTATATCCCCTACTAAGGATATTTTAGGAGACTGGTTTCAGTCTGTTAAAATCATACAAGACGACCAATTTTGTTATAGCTGTTGTTGTGGTGTTGCCTGACTTAAATAAATGCTGTTTTTCATATGTGTTAGGATGGACTATTATGGGTAATAACTAGTATTGATATAAATTTCCTTTATTTTACTACGCATACCCGTAAGAGAAGTGTGATACCCACTTGTACTTTCTCTAAAAATTTAAATATAGCACAGTAGCAGAGCATGCTAACAAACAGCATTACAAGTTTAAGATCTTTCTCTTTAAATATGGAATCTGGTATGTGATGAGAAGTTTCACCTGTTTCTGCTCATGATATTTTTCCATGGATGTGAATGAGTGGATGCTAGACATTTTTGTATCTGTTTATAAGCTCCGGTATAAGTGCTCACTGGATAAGGTTGTGTCACAGAATGAGTGGTGAGGGAGTAAGCGACAAAATGCACTTCACTCGGGTGAAACAAACAGCAATAGATTTATTGATATGGACAATGATTTCACGAGATTCTATGGCAAGGGCACTTATTATTTAGTGCATGGAGGTTCGGAATTAAGGATGCCCTCCTGTTGGGTCATGAGGTTCAAACTGGACCCCCTTGCTTTCTAAACTCCTTCTGAGAGGAGTCTAGGTGCAGCTGGATCCAATCGTAGTCCCAGACCTGGTCAACGGTTTATGGCTAAGGGACTTTGTGCACAGTTACAAAATGAATATAAGTTCAGAAATAAAGCGTGCTATAGTTCACTTACCATTAGTCTGTTGTGGGAAGGATCTCTCAACCTCGAGGAGTATCCCTGAGAGGCATCTCTGCTCAAGGGGAAATCCTGGCATGCAGCCCGCTGCCATGCAAGGAGAGCGCAAGGGGCTCTYGGGCTGTCCCTGTATTTATGGGATAAGATGATTGACTCCTAGTCATTCGCAGTTATGCACAGTTAGCTGTTTCTCCCTACTGGCACCCAGCTATCAGAGAGAGACAACCTGCAAGGTCTGTTTTGAAGTCTGAGCGAGCCAGTTGCCAAAGCCTGCTATTTGTGCAATAGTTAGCACTTGAATGGGGCCATGGGTGAGAAATACCGAGGAAGGAGCATATCTGTCACAGGTTGGAATCCATGGTTTTAACTAATATTATGGCAGAACGGCAGCATATCCTTCATGTCAGTTGCCAAGTAGCAGTTCACATTTTTTCAGAAAAGCAAGGGAATGATTATGAGAATGAAAAGAGCATTATTATCTGGAGTGAAAAGGCATAATTGGGAGAATAGGAATCAAATTTATCAAGGAGGTAGAGATTTAGGAGCGGGGAAAAAAAAAAAGAGAACTAGAAGTACAGCAGTATTAGCCAAAAGGGCAGAGAATTACTGTGAGAATAAAAATAGAATTATTGTCTAGCATGCAACACATTTACTGGGAAAATAAGAAATACTATCCAGAGAGACAGAGACTTATGAATGGGAGCAGAAGAAATTTATGAGCAGGAGAGCAATGTAATTATTAGGGGAATATAAAGAGAATTATTATCTAGAGTGAAAGGGAATTATTAGGAGAATAGGGATAACATTATTAGAGGTAAAGCATGAGAGATATTAGTCAGAGAAGCAATAAAATGTTATCGGGAGAAGACAGAATTTATTAGGAGAATCAAAAGAGAATTATTACCTGAAGTTAAGAAAAAATATTGGAAGGTATCATAGTTAGAGGAAGAGTTTTAAGAACACAAGAGGAAAATAAGCATTAGGGGAATAAAAAGCACCTTATCACCTGGCATGAATGAGATTTATTGAGAGACTAGTAATAATTTTTTTAATAATTTTTTATCAGAAGAAAAAGAAAATTATGAGAAGAATAGGAAGATAATTACTACCAGAAGAAGTAGAGAAGTATTACCCAAAGAGAATTACCATGGGAATAAAAAGGAGAATTATTACCTGGAGTTAAAGAAAATTATTGGGAGAACAGGAATAGAATTATTACATGGACAAGAGGAGAATTATTAGCAAGACAGGCAATAAACTATAAGCAGGAGAGGAAGGGGAGTAAAAAGAGAATCATTACGTGGAGATAAAGAAAATTATTAGGAAAATAGGAATTATTAGATTAATAGAATGAGAATTATTAGCAAGACTGGCAATTCTTAGTAGAAGAGGAAGAAAATTATTAGCAAAATAAAAAGAGAATAATTGTCCAGAGTTAAAGAGAACTATTGGGAAAATAGGAATATGATTATTACATTTCTAGCAATAGATTTATGAACAGGAGAGGAAAATATGTATTAGGGGAATAAAAAGCAACTTATTACCAGTTGAAGAATAAGCTTTAATGGGGACGGGGAAATGTGGGCATTTGTTATGCATATGTTATGGGTTTGTTATGCATTCTAGAAGCTTAGCATGAGTAGATGACGTAGCATGATGTAGGGCATGGCGCTCGGAAGATGTTGCACTGCCACAGAGAGACAGGAAGGAGGTGTGTATCCTAGGAATGGTTGAAGAAGACATATAAGGCAACAAGTAAAATAACTGTAGTAATGGTTTTAGAAGAATATGGATCTATGGCCTATCAAAACTCACTCTTCTCTTAGCATAACTGCAGACTGTCTTGACATGACTGCAGGCTGTGATGATTCYGCTGCRCTACAAGGAYTCTGAGAATWAAGAGATAAAGACGYTGGGAACGGAGCAGCCAGGAACTGGGAGTGCTGAGGCTGCAAGGACACTCAGAGCAGAGAAGTAAAGAAATAGCACTGTGGAGCAAGCGGAGGAGTGGGAACCAACTTCAAACGTGGGACTGAGTGAGCTCAACAAGATAAGAGTCAGACCAACTGCAGCCTAATTATAAGGATGGGTGCCTTCAGCCAATCATTATGTTAGTGTGCGCGTGAACAGCAGTATGTAACCAATCTCCAGTCAGAAGGGAGCTTCCGCATTCAGCCTGAGTAGATGTGCAAGCTAAGTTAAGCAATAAACACCATTTGCTGCATCCTCATATTGGTGTCTGTGCTCTATGGCCCGGAGGCGGGGGTAACCTCAGCCCAGTCCGGCAACCGACCGAGGCTCGCCAATGCAAGTCGGCAACATTAACTGATATGAAAGATTTTTTGCGAGAATAAGAATAAAATTATTTAGCAGAAGAGTCCAATTAGCAGGAGAGCAAGGGAAAAGTAGTGGTAAAACAAAGAAAATATTAGAGGGTGAGCAAAGGATTTATTAGTGAAAAAAAAAGTGAATTATTTGCTGGACTGAAACAGAAATATTGGGAGAACTGTAATATAATTATTAGTGGGAGAGAAAGCGATTTATGAGCAGAAGAGCGAGGGAATGATTAGGGGAACAGATTACCTGGAATGCAAGACATATACTGGGAAAATGAGAAAATAATTACTACACAGAAAGACATTTTTGAGTGGAAGAGGAAGAGATTTCTGAGCAGGAGAATAGGAGAATTATTATGAAAACATAAAGAGAATTTTTAGCAGTACTGAAAGAATCATCGGGAGAATGCGAATAACATTATTAGAGGGAAAGTATGAGAGTTATTAACAAAAGAGCAAAGAAATCATTAGCGGGAGAGGAAATAAATTATTAGGGGAATCAAAAAAGAATTATTACCTGGAGTTTAAGAAGTTTATTGAGAGAATAAGAATGAAGTCATTACAGTTAGAGCAAGCGATTTATTAACAGGAAAAGAAGGTAAATATATAGGGGAATAAAAAAATGAGTTCTTACCTGGCATGAAAGAGATTTATTGAGAAGAAGAATAAAATTATTAGTGGCTGAGGAAGAGATGTAGTGGCAGAAGAGCAAAGGAATTCTTAGTGGCAAAGCAAAGAAAATATTAGCGTGAGAGGAAGGGTCTTATTAGTGGAAAAAAAACCCAAGTGAATTACTTACTGGACTGAAAGACAATATTAGGAGAACTGAAATATAGTTATTAGTGGGAGAGGAATTGCTTTATGAGCAGCAGAAGAAGGGGATCATTAGGGGAATCAAAAGAGAATTATTACATGGAGGGAAAGATCATTATAGGGAGAACAGGAATAATATTTTTAGCAGAAGAGCTAGAAATTCAGGAGTGAGGAAATTATGAGGAAAATAGGAAGATAATTATTACCAGGCAAAGAAGTGAAACATTAGCCAGAAGGGAAGAAAATTATTAGGGCAGGAAAAAGAATATTACCACCTTACGTGTAAGAGATTTAATCAGAGAACAGGAAAAAAATATAGTTTAAGGGGATGAAAGTTATTAGCAGGAAAAGAAAGGAAATTTTAGCACTAAAGGAGGGGAAAGAATAGGGAGGAAAAGAAAACAGTGTATTATTACCAGGAGTCAAAGAGAATTATTATGTGATTTGAAATAATTTTATTACCTGGACAGCAAGAAAATCATTGAATGAATAACAAGAGAATGATTACCTCGACTGAAAGAGAATAATTGGGAAAATAGGAATAAAATTATTAATGGGAGAGGAAGAGCTTTATGAGCAGGATAGGAGGGGAACGATTGAGCATATTAGGAAGATAATTTTTAACAGGTGAACAAGGGAAGTATTAGCCTGAAGATCAGCGGCAAGAAAAACACAATACTTAACTTGCACAGAAGAGCTTTAAGGGAGAATAGGGAAAAAGTAATTAGTGGGAGAGAACGGGAATTATTAGCAGGAGAGGAAATGGAATTTCAGCTCAACAGGAAGGGAAGGATTAGGGGAAATAAATAAGAGAATTATTAGCTGGAGTGAAAGAGAATTACTGGGAGAACAGAAACAAAATCACCAGTGGGACTGGAAGAGAATTATGAGTGAGAGGTGAAGGCAAGTATTAAGAAAATAGGAAGATAATTATTTCCAGGAGAAGTAGTAGCTGAAGAGGAAGGGAATTATTAGGAGAATAAAATTATTCCCTGGTATGCAAGATATTTCCTGGGAAAATAAGAAAATAATTACTAACCTGAGAGGAAAGGATTTATGAGGCTAATAAAAGGAGAAATATTACCTGGAATGAAAGAGAATTACTGGGAGAATAGGAATAAAATTATTAGACAGAGAAGGTAAGAATTATCAGCAAGACAGGAAAATAGTTCTTAGTGGGAAAGGAAGGAAATTATTAGGAGAATCAAAAGAGAATTATTACCCTGAGTTAAAGAAAATTACTGGGAGAATAGGAATAAAGATATTACTGTTAGAGTGCAAGATTTATGAACAGGAGATGAATATAAGTACGACTGGAGTAAAATGAGAATCCTTACCTGGCATGAAAGAGAATTATTAGTAGAATAGGAATAAA
The DNA here is from genome assembly GCA_003342815.1 of Eudromia elegans. Classification (NCBI taxonomy): domain Eukaryota; kingdom Metazoa; phylum Chordata; class Aves; order Tinamiformes; family Tinamidae; genus Eudromia; species Eudromia elegans. Next base: position 27,523 of record PTEX01000058.1, read on the forward strand.
ATTATTCCAGGTTGTGTTGTGCTGACATGGCAGACGGCCCCTTCTTTTGTAGCTCCAGGTTGTAACTCGTAATTCTCCACTCAAGGCTCCTCCTTACTCATATTAAGGGTCCAGTTACATTGCTCCTGCTGTCCTGGCATTTGGGGTCAGCAATGCTCAGGATCTAGACACATTGCTACAAAGGGAGCATTATCCCAATGGGCCCTAATGAGTTCAAGCTTGCATGGCTAAAGCCACTCTAGCAGGATGGCATTCCCTCCAAGGTCAACCTCTATGTCAAATTAAACTGCTGGAATGAAGGTGCTTTTGTAAGACAAGAACTTCCCAGGAGGGAATGCACAGAGCTGCACAGCACCTACAACAAGCTGAATAAAAAGAACAACAAAAAAAGAGCAGTTCGGGGGCAGAATGGGATCGGCAGCTCCCAGCTCTGTATTTCCAGAGCCAGGATGGAGATGCAGGTGCACAAGATGACAAAGGTGCTAGCAAGGCCAGAGGGCTGACACTGGGCTCCGGGGCCACACTTCCCAGTCCTGTGGCAGCTGCCCCGTCCCGGCGCACCCCAGGCAGGGTCACGTGGCCCTGGACCCCAGCCCTGAGGACACCTCTGGCCCCGCTGCCTTCCTCCGGGGCTGGACTCACATGCAGCAGCGCCAGCCTCGCTGAATCGCCAAGCACAAGCTGCCCTCAACCGCCATCCCAGCCGCAGCCCATCAGCACCAGCCCCACCCGCAGGACCTGCCCGTCCCCACCGCAGACAATCAGCGCCGGATCCTGTCGCGACTCCGCCTGGCCCACAGCTCCGCCCAGCACCAGCAGCCCGGGAGCAGCTCCATGAGCCCCAGCAGGGAGAGCAGGGCGGCCGGCGCAGCCGAGCTCCCTGCAGCATGTGGACAGCGCGAGGCAGAGCCCTGGCCAGGGCACAGGGACCAAAGGGGCAGGCAGGCCTGGGCAGCGCCAGCTAGCCCCTCTGTCCTGCGGGAGGGGACAGCTCTGGCAGAGACTGAGGGCAAGACCTGCAGGCTTCGGAGGCCACAAAACGGTTGCCCTGGGACCGCCCCCTTCCCCATCCCCCTCACCTGGTCTTCGCATCACAAACAATCCTCCACACACAGAAGGGCAGCACTTGGACCACCTCCCAGCTCGACCAGGGTTTAACATTAACCCTTGGCATTCAGGGCTGGAGCTGCCTTCTCCATGGATGCAGCGGGGATGCAGCGGAGAACTCTCCCTTCGGGTCCACATACTGCCTCAAATCCCATATTTGCCCCCACTACAAACCACAACATCCAGCAACAAGAAACACAGMGCTTTGTGGTGCGCTGCAAAGCAAACACACGGCCCCAGGGCACACCAAGAACTTGGAGCACCCCAGAGTAGGAACTGAGGGGTCCTCAGGGCAGGGGGAGGGCAAACACAGGGCTCTAGAGCAAAACCGAGTACAAAGGAAAGCCCTCGGTGCTCCTCAAAGGGTGCCAAGGGCACACACCTGGCTCGCTGCGGCTGACACCTCCAGGCACACAAGGGTCGCAAATCCAGGGGCACTTCCACAGAGCTCACCCAACTCTGCAGGGGCCCTAGCTGCTCCTAGCACAACAGGAACCACCTCCCAAAAGCTTCAGGGCTCCAGGCTTTTCTTTTAGGAGCCTCCAGGAACTCCACACACCTGGAATTACTTTGGATGGCAGCACCTTCTTCTAAGCCAGCTGCAAGAAACATTTGGCCTTCAAAAGGTCAGGCCCTGCTGCTCCCCAGGGCTTGAAGGAAACCTAAACCTCACTGTGTGGCCCAGTCCGCACACCCGCCCTCCCTCCAGTGCAGAGCAAGACACTTTCTCCGAGGACATTGACTGTCTCCTACATTGCAGCCTGCTCTCGAAGCAGAGGCCACTCAGTAAACAAAAGGGCAAGGGCAACAAGAAATGTTCTCATCTGCTCTCAGCACTTGCATAGAAGAGGACAACATCAAAGTGAGGAATTCATGGACTTCACTGCACGCACTATCTCAGTTCCCTAAGCTTGCTTTAATGGATATTTCACAGAATCCATATGCACTCCATTAAGCAGGATTCTTTGTTTAAAGTTCTGAGAGTCAGTGTTGCTACCTAAGTAACCTTGGCAAGCAGCTCTTCACGCCAATCCTCCCCCTTACGTGTATTCTGCAGGACCTAGTCAAAGGTGGGTTTTCCATCTCACTGTCAGGGCCTCCCCAGCAGCTCCTGCAACAGCTCCCTCCCTCATCAAAAGAAAACTAACTGAAGGACTTAAGATAACCAGCTTCAAAGAAGGGGGAAACTAGTGCCTGCTGATGGGCAGGGGACTCAAGGACCCAATCTTTGGGATCAAAAGAAAGTTCTATAATGTAGGCAAGGGGGTGGTAGTCTGGGCCAAAGAGGCGGCACCTCTTCGTGCCACACTGTTCCCTGTGCATGTGGCAGGGAGCAGCTCTGACCTATAAATTCGTGGTTTCAACCACTGCACAGATAAAGCGCTAGCATTCCTGCCAAGAAACTCCATCAAAGGATGAAGTTAGGGGAGGTACTAAAACAGCAGGTCATCACTCTGAAATTATATCTAAAGGGGTAAGTACTGTAGTCACGAGTTGAACGACCCCGGTCTCATTCTCACAAATAGCCTTTGGCAGAGGGCAGCAGCCAGGCACAGCGGCTTCTCCACTACACAAAGGAATTAGATATGGGACAAACGCCGCCTTCCAAGCATGGAACTATACACTGAATGCCTGTGACGTACCAGAGGTCTAGCATATTTACATTTACCCTCTATTGCTTCTCTTTCGTCATTTCTCCTATCTGAACAGGCTCCTTCATCTTCTCGAGTTGTTAGCGGACAGATGCCCTGCAAGAAAGCAAAGAAAGGAAGACATTCAAAAGGAAATTAAACAGACCCACAGAGCCTCAAAGGGTTTCACTCCTTCCTCCCACCTTTGCCCTTTTGGGCAAATGTTATCTATTTTGTCATCATCTACCTGCTATCAAACAGGAAAAGGCAAAGGAGCAATACTTTATTCTAAGATTAACCTAAATAACTGAAGTGAGAGAGAAGCACAACACGTAAGCAAAGTTGAAGCAAGACATAGATCCAATTCAAAACTCTCTCCCTCCAAACAAGAGCAACTTCAAACTTCTCTCCCTGAGGAGACACCTCCCTCCTAACATTGGCTACTGGCATTGAAAGAGCACCAATATAAAAAGCACAAAATGGAGGAGAATACACTCACACATGCACAGACCTTATAAACCCTCAGGTTTCTGAGAGCCATGAGAAGCCCAGGAAGTCTGTTATGTCTAGAAAAGCTTCCCACAGCACACAGTACTTGAACATACCATATTCCATTAAATGCAGCTTTGCAACACTGCAACTGGGGGACTGCACCTGCATCCAGCCTTGCTCTGTGAGGAGCAGAGCTCTACAGGCGGCTATAAATTGCAAGCAGCAGATGCCACCTTCTGCAATTAAAGGCCCTGCCAAACACTACACATGCAGAGTGTGTATTCATGCCTCAAGTGGATGACAGAGGGATTGCTCTATCTGTATTCTGACATATTTCTACTTTGCAATACTTCGCAATACTTTGCAATACTTTGCAATACTTTGACTTTGTTAAAAGTCTTCTGCAATAAATACTCTTGTGGATGTGATGGGAATGACACGGTGTGGGGGTTGCAATAGGAATGCCACAATGTGGGGGTTGTGGGGGAGTCGCAATTGAATGACATGGTAGAGGGGGGGAGTCACAATGGGATTGATGTGGCAGCGGGAGGAGGCTCACAATGGGAATGACACAGTGTGTGTGTGGGAGTCACAATGGGAATGACGCAGTGGGAGAGAGGAGTCATGAATAACGTGGAGGTGGTCACAATGGGAACCTCAGAGTGGGCTATCTTAAGTACCAGGCTAGAGGCTAGAGCTGGGCTAGAAGGCCAGGCCGGAGCTCAGTACAGGCCAGCAGGCTGGTAGAGAGGGTAGAGCAGAGCAGAGGGTGGAGCCACGGGCTGGGGGAGGCAGCTTCAGGTAGGCCTACGTGAGGGCAGAATGAGGCTTGCGTCCGGCCAGGGCTACACTAGGACAGGTAGCATTGGGGTAGGGAGGCTTAGGGCTGGGCTTAGGCTAGGTTTAGGCTAGGTCAGGTAGGCTTAAGGCATGTAGACTTAGCATAGGGAGGCTTAGGACAGGTTTAAGATAGGTCAGGGGCCATTCAGGCTGCCAAAAGTCCCTGGAACGAGTGGAAGGTACCACCTGGCGAGTGTTACAACCCTGTGACTTACAGGCAAAGAGACTTTCCCATTAGGCTGCTTTTGCTCACCTCTTTCTTTCATACAGCTGGCCAGCACCAGTGGGAGAATCTCGYGTGCGGGTCCATCTCCATCTCCTAGATATTAATGTGGTTGTGGTTGTTGATAGTGGTGCTGCTGCAGCGCTAGCTTCAGTCGTGTGGCTGTTGAAGCTGCAATGGACAGGACGCCGTTGAGAAGGGCCAAAATGAAAATCACTGTGTCATGTCAGGTTCCATTGGATCTGAAACTCGTAGCATATGATGAGCTCTTTCAGGGAAAGTACTTAGATGTTCTAGGTCAGAATTACAGGTCTCTATGAAATTAACTGTGACAAAACACCTTTCACACATTGAATTAATCTAAACTTGGAGCCAGAAAGAGCTCAGTTCAGATACACAGCACAAAGGGCTGATGGACTCCAAGTTGATTTCTGTGCACAGTCTAAAGTGCGGAGAAGCTACTTCTTTTCAGATATGAGTTTCTTAATTAAACCACTTCCACCCCCTACCTGGAGAAAAGAAGACTGAGAGGAGATCTGACTAATATGTATAAATAACAGAGGGGTGAATGTAGGGAGAAGGGGGCCAAACTCTTCTCAATGGTAGGCAGTGACAGGACAAGGGGTAATGGGCATAAGTTGAAACACAGGAAGTTCCATCTCCACGTGAGGAAGAACTACTGTACTGTGAGGGTGACAGAGACCAGGAAGAGGCTGCCCAGGGAGGTTGTGGAGTCTCCTTCGGAGGTCTTCAAAACCTGCCGGAATGCCACTCTGTCCCACGTACTCTAAGGGTCCCTACTTGAGCAGGGGATTTTGACTAGATGATCTCCAGAGGTCCCTTCCAACTTTAACCATTCTATGATTCTATGACAAAAGGTCTCACTGCAACACAGAGCCTCTAACGGGCTCCTTGAGCATCTTCAGCAGCTCCGTGCACTGGCACCTCCTCTGCACTCGCAGGACGTGCCAGCCGCAGGGCTACTCACTACTCCCCGTAGACCCTGTCCTGCACCTGCTGCTCAGTTCCCTGCAGGCTCCCACTGCCATTACAAATTCACTGCCAGCAGCACCAACTCACACTACAGGGAGCGCTCATGATTATTTATTTATTTATTTTTAAATTTCTCAGCTGCCAAGCATTCATTTCTAAATGAAGCTCCAGCCACAAGGTTGGTAGGGGACATTGCTTTTCTTCAGCCTTTAAACTTTGGGTAGTATTTACAGACTCTGGGGCCATCTGCTTCGGGCTCACATTTAGCCTGTTAGAAAAGAGGAGTCAAGAGCAGTGAGAACAGAACAGGAGTTTGAGTAAGAGGGCTGGGAAATAACAACTGTTGGCAAAGGCAAGTGTTAGTTAGGGACTAGAAGTCTTGGAATGGGATTCTTAGCCAGTTTTTTGAATTCTTTGCAATTTTTCTTTTGTGCCTTCTCTGAACTGCATAAGAGGGCTTAAACTGACATGGGCCAGTGGAGCTTGTCATTTTCTTGCAAGTTTTAGGCAAGGAAGCACTTCAAAGTAGAAGAAATGCATGAACTGAGACTGTGAAATACAATACCAAAAATTGTTGGAATTGTCCAACAAAAACTGACAACAAAGCGATTCATCTCAAAGGAATGAAGAAACTCACTGGACTGAAGAAGGAAAAAACTGAAGCTACGTTCAGATTTACTACAGAGGAAAGCAGAATTTTAAAACAACTATGAAAGCCAATACCAGAAATGTGTGTGCACTGAGGAGCGGGGGTCTCTGAGATGGTGAAACAAAGACCTTTATTGAAGCCACACTGCGGCTTATATACCCTTGTACAAACAAACTCTGCCCCCTTCCATGAGGCACACACAAAGGACACCCACACCCTCTCCACCAGGTGCTCACATGGTAACCACGAGCTCCATGAGCAACTTCTAACTAATCATCGGGAGCCCTAAACACCTTTATCCAATAATTTCAAAAGGTACCCTTAACCTATCAGGTTTATCCCATAAGGGGTTTTTCTGTCCTCCTGGTTTATCTTTTCATCCTAACGACCCAGAGTTTTACAACTCAATGACCAGCACAATTTACTGGTGATTATAGGACGTCTGTAAAGGCACTAAGATTACTAACACCTTTAACATTGCTATTTAAACACTACAGCTTCTGTCAGCTTTGCAAGAGGAAGTATTGGTATTTTTTCTTTCAAACTAGTATCCCAACCTACTAAAAGAAACACTTAAAGAACCCTGAACGAGCTCCAAAATTAAAAAGCCTTGACTACTTTTTTTCTTAATTAGAATTGATATGATGAATTAGAACTGAAAGTGATGCCAAAGGGAAAAAAAAATCCCCAAATTCAGATATTTGCCTAGTACATACTAAAAACTTTTAAGGACAGTTATCTATGTCTCCAAAATTACTTTGCTACATTCACTTAAGTGGAGCCTACTTTAGATGCTAGGAACACAAAACAAAGCCAAAGAAAACATCATCTCTAAAAGAATAATTTTGCTTCAAAATATCACATATATAGCCTATATTAATTATTGCTTTTATATAGCCAATCATCAGGAATTTTTTCTTAAACCTGATTCTCAAAAAAAAAAAGACATAAAATTCACAGAAAAGTCTCTATCAAAATTCTTTCCCCACATAGCTTCCCTCCCTGCAAAAAAAAGTCTCTCTACAGCCTCCCTAAGAAAATTCCTCCCAAAACATTTTCCCATTCCTGTTTCAAAAATATCCTCAAAAAAAATTCCTACGTAAGAAGTATTCCCTCCAAATGCATCCTTCTGAATATTTCCCTCCAAGTCTTTTTATCCTCTGAAAACATTACACCTGTCCTGGATTTATTTTCCCCTCTGCCCAAATAATTTCCCTTCCAAAACAATCTTCCCCTCCAAAAGTCTTACAGCATCAAAGCAGTTACTGTTCTTCCCACTTAGTACTGGGGAAAGAGTCCTTTTGACTATGAGAAACAGCTCTATACCTACATAAGCTCTCTGCTAGAGCAAACTTACTCTTGTATCCATTGCCCTACCGACGAGCAAACTCCTTACCACTAGCGCTACCCACAGCTTGGCCCTTAGCCTGCCCTTAGACATTCATGCGTTCCATGAGCACACGGCGCATGGCACAACTATCCCAGAAAGGCTGTGTAGAGCACCTATGGACCTGAGAGGTAGCTTGGAAGAAAACGACGACAAACACCTGCCTGGCCTCCAAACACCAAAGCTATGGGCGGTCCAGAGGCCGATGCCACCGCACCTAGATCTGCCTCAAAGCTGAAGGGTATCCCAGAACCAGCTTGGATACAGTGATGCATCTCCTTAGGCAGGCCCTTTGCAGCGCCACTCCCCATGGAGGTCTGGGCTTTCTCCCTCTCTTAATCCTAAGGCTCACCATCGCGCTCTGTCAGCGCTCTTGTCGCTCCGGAGGCCAAGCACACACTGGAGTCATTCCCCTGCATCGCACACAGCTGCGCTGCCCCCGAACCTACCGCAAACACTGCAGGCGCCAACCCAGTTGCATTACATAGTATTAGTATTCCTCTGCCTCTCAGCTCTGGGGACCAGAAGGTCATGCCCTGCGAGCCCTGCTTGCTAGTCAGAGGCCACCCTGTCTGCACACACATGCAGCACACCTAGGAACTGCAGCACGCACAGGGGCTCCGTGCAGCAAACACCGTAGCCAAGTTGCTCACCCATCTTCCCAAGCCCTCACCTTTTGGCTGCAGCAGCTCCCAGATCCCCATCACACAGGCGCATGAGCGTCACACACGTCATGCGACTGTGACCAAAATGAATGATGGCATTGTGATGTTCCAGGCACTCCACTGCAGAAAATTCCCCTCTGCAGAGTTACCCTGCCAAATGAACCACAATGACAGCTGAGCTTTTTGGACGTCATCCACCAACACTCTGGTGCAGCAGGAGTTGCCCACCTCATGGACGTGCAGCGTTGGGGTCGCATCCTTCCCTCACTGCCGCCTCACCTCAAGCTACTCCCTTGCCTCTCCCCCGCCAAATTCTCCACAGTGGTGAGCGCTGGGCCCGGCCTGCCTTGGGCAACAACCGCAGCCCTCAGGGACACACTGGAAAAGGGCAGGGTGGCCCCGCACTCCGGCACACCCGGCCTCGCATTGCCACCTCCACGCAGCAATGTCCTCACTGGCAGCATGCAGCCTGAAGCCCGTGGCCACCCTGAGCAGAACACACAAGTTTGTATCTTTACAAATAAGGGAGTTCGCCCACAGTCTGGCTGATGAACGGGACAAAGGAATAAATGCAGGGGGGAGACTGAGCAGAGCCAAGAGTGAGGGGCAAAAAGGAATCAAGTGACCTTAGGTAAAAACATCTGGCAAGAGGCAGGAATTCCATGTAGGTGACCGGGAAGCCTGTAAGTCCTGAGTACCTTGGCCCATGGGGAAAAGGAGATGGTTAACCTCGGCCAGGAAATTAGGMTAAATGGGGGCTGCAACCTCCAGCACTTTGAGAGACCCCACAGGGATATGCCCAGTGGACTCTCCCTTCATTTGAACAGAATAAAGTTACTGGACTCCTCTGTCTCCTTTGTGGACATTCGGGTCTTGATTGCAAGATTTTCCACACAACCCCAAGAAACACAATCCCCATACTCACCGCACCCTTCCCACACTCTCCCGCCCACCGCTCCGCACGCGTCCTGCGTTGCATGGGGCCACCCAAGTGCACTGTGCATGTGCACGCTCTCCACTACTGCACTACCTCCCTGCCGACACGCGCTGGCAGCAGCAAGCGCGGCACACCACAGTGCGCATGCGCTGCTGCCCTCACTGCTGCACTACCCAACCGGCAGCATGCCATGGCAGCAGCGAGCTCACCGGAATGCACTGCGCATGTCTGACCGCTTCCCCTCACCTTGCTCCCAAACCACTGCAGTCCCACTCTGCAGGCGCAGGAGGGCAGCAGGGAGCACTGCACAACGTGGGCTGCATGCCTGCCCACAGCTCCCTGCATTGCTGCTCAAGCGACAAGCAGGAGCGACCTGCGCGCTTTTCAGACGCTCCACGTGTGTCTTTTTCCGGCTTTGCTTTGTTTTCTGCTTTATTTAAAAAAAAAAAAAA
>PTEX01000058.1:36913-234870 GCA_003342815.1 Eudromia elegans
CCCCCAACAGCTGCCAGCGTTTCAATAAAAAGACTTGGACAGAAGCAGGCAGCTTCTTTGAAGGGGGCTCCAAGAACAAGGCTGCCTTTCAGTCTTAACTTGGTCCTTCTAGAAGCTTCATAAGACGCGCGCCAGTCTCGAGTTCGCCAACAAACCTTCTCCCGCTCCCTTCGCTTGCGCTTCTACTTTCTAGATGCGTGAGAGCGGCACTTAACGGGTGGGAACGTAGGGCGCAGGCGCGCCATTCGCCTGCACTACTGATTTGTGGGCACGTGAGGGCAGCAGTGCGCGCGCGGCAGAGCAATGCGCATGCGTGGCTCCTTTACCGTTGCAGTGCCGCCGCCTATGCACGGGATGGCAGCGCGGAGTGCGGCGGAGCGCACAGCGCATGCGCTATAGCTTCCCGGGCGCAGTGCGCCCTCCGAGGCATGGGGGGCAATAGAATACAGAGACAGAGGTAACGCGCATGCGCAGCCTCTGCCCGTACAGGCGCCTGCGCAGAATCGCCCCTTGCGGCAAACGCGCGATAGAGCCACCTTTCTCCGCATGCGCATCAACGATCCAGTGAGGCACATGCGCAATGGGGCCGCCCGAGCGGGCTATGTCACTTTCCAGTGGGGACTCGAGGTGGCGTCAGGTGCTTCCGTATTCGGCTGCTTCTGTCTCTTAGCTCGCTCACACCCGAACCGCCGCTACGGTGTGAAACAAACACTCATGGTTGGGGCATGGTTGGGGCGATAAGGACCTGCGGGAGCTCATATGAAAATAACCACAGGCATTTCCATGAACACCTTCTGGTGCTTTCCATTTCACCCATGGCACAGTCAAGCAAGAACAACAAGAAGAAAGCGACTGCAAGATAGTAGAGGGGGTTCTGCTGGTAGAGCAGGCAGTGTTCATTCTAGGAAAATAAAAGCAGAATGTGCAGAGTTCTCTGTCTCGACAAACAAAAGAGAGGGATACTGCTGATACTGCTGAGAACAGGAGGCTGCAATCATGGAGACCCTATTGTCAGGGAACTTGGTGGTCAAATCAGAGGTTCCTGCAAAAAAGAAGAGCACCAAATGAAAGCACATAGGCTATTCTAAGAAGCCAAAGCCTAAGGTGGAGAGAGTAGTTTTGTAAATTTATAGGCAAAATTAATTTCACACATTCACATATGGAACAGGCTGCCCAGAGAGGTGGTGGAGTCTCCTTCTCTGGAGATCTTCAGAACCCACTTGGACACCACCCTGTGCCACATGCTCTAGGAGACCCTGCGTGTGCAGGAGGGTTGGACAAGATGACCTCTAGAGGTCCCTTCCAACCTTAAGCATTCTATGATTCTATGATTTCTAATCCACTAATAAAATACGTCATGTTGCTTTGGCATTTAGGAAGAAATGACTCAGATATTTTTTAGTCAGTCAAAGTAATAGATGTAAAGTAGGTATTTTTTCTTCTTTAAGAAAGTTATTTATAAGCATTGTGATTTAAGCTATTTGGTGCACCTGAAATCTCTTCAAGATCACTACATGAAGTATGATAAGCATTAAATTTTCTGATTCTTATTAAGTTACGAGAGGTGAGCTCGACCTTATTCTCTTTTCTATTTGAATTCTAGTTGACATCTTGTGGCCTAAAAACCATGTATGTTATTATCACTGCTCAGGTTGAAAATGATAACAATGAAGTGGAAAGAGCAGATACTGTTTTTATCAAGTATTTAAAGCCCTCCTTTATGGTGAAGTGAAATGTCATCTGGCTACTTCACAGCCAGCAGAACAAGCCTGGTTGGAGRCTGTGCTCACAGGCTGCAGTTTAAGCCAATCCTGCAGTGAGATTTTCATCAATATTAACACATACTTAGTTTGAAGCAGAAGGCCCATCCTGCTCTTCTTAGGATCCTTCTGGCAATGTAGAGGATGTGTTAACTGGGAGTGTACACAATGTGCACACTGGTACAATGATAGTTTGGATGGCAATTTTCCTAAATGTAGATACCTATGCTGCAGATCCCAGGGAACTGGGTGGTGGATGTGCCTCTTGACAAGAGGTCAGCTACGTGCACCCCACAACATGATCTGGTGTAGGAAGGACTGCCAGGCTATGGCAGAGGTTACCCAGCATAGAGGAGACTCATTTGTGCTGCTGGGCAGAGCCAAGCAGTGATGCCTCAGACCGCTGGAGTCATGGATCACCACAGGTGCTTTGCCTAGTGTTGTGCTGGGAAAGCACTGCTTAGTGAGGTATTACCAGCATGAATGGAGCGGAACAGGAACCATGCAGAAACCCCACATTTTTGTGCTGGCGAAGGTGATCAAAGAGGTTGACGTTGCCGAGGTTCTGACTGCACCTCTGGCTGCAGCATGAGAGCGCGGCTCGGTTTCTTGTGTGAGGGTAAGCCCTTGCAGGTACTACATCATGCATCCTGTGGCACCCCGCTGTGCTGGTGTTGCCTCTAACTCCCAATACCCTGCTGCACAGAGAGAGCCAACTGTACCTCTCCATAACACTCCAGTTCACCCGCGACCCTTCACGGGCGAGTGCTGGATATGCCTGCCCTGGCTCCAAATGCTGCAGATCAGTTAGATCTTGTATCTTGCTATTTTGAGTGCTTCTCAGTGTTCAAAATAAACAACCCCCTGCCCACAACAAGCACTTGTGTAACAGCATCCTAAATGACAGGCACTGCTCTTCAGACAGATTGTTAAAGAAGTGTCTGCTTCTGTCACCAAAGCTTAACTTATATGTGTGGAGGAAAGTATCTCATTGACATAGTCTTATATAGACAATGTAACATATAGGTGTGTATACCTTTTTTTTACTTTACAGTTATTACCTTTACTAGTACTGTTTCCTCTCTACTTCTTTAAGGTATCTGATTCTTTAAAGAAGGCTTTTTTTATCCCAGTGTGATAAGCCCATGTGATGGCTTAATCACATAGATTTTCTCTGCGCATTTTCTTTCCTTTATTGGTTTGCTGTGGCTCCCCAATGAAGTTCTTCAAAAACAACATATACAGTGCCTTTTAAAGCAGGAGCCTATAGGTAGCTAGTTTCCTCAAAGCTTGCAGTAGCTGCTATCCTAAAGGAGAGGGGCTGTTTGATACATTTCCATCTCTGTTTCTTGCTGCCTCTGTTAGCCCCCATGTCTTTCACATGTAAATACATAAACCATAGGTCTTTCACACCAAAGCACTACATTAATCACTAGCTTTCTTCTACTGCTTCTACTTCTTTCTTCACTCAGACCACCAGTTCTGGGCATGTTATGTTCTGTAATTGGTAGGTAGAAATTTTCAACCTGCTTTCACCATAACCGCCTTATTGTTGGGGTGCAGGGGATAAGGAAAATACTATAGTTTCTGTGGGAAATGTTTAGAGCTTAATAAGGTAGGGAGCTTAGTATAACTTAGACTTAGCATAAGTAAATGATATAGTATAGCATAGGGCATGGCGCTCGGAAGATGTYGCGATGTCACGGAAAGACAGGAAGGAGGCGTGTAGCCTAGGAATGATTGAAGAGGACATATAAGGCAATAAGTAAAAGAAYTGYAGTAAWGGTTTTAGAAGAATATGGATCTATGGCCTATCAAAACTCACTCTTCTCTTAGCATAACTGCAGGCTGTCTTGACATGACTGCAGGCCGTGATGAYTCYGCTGCACTACAAGGATTCTGAGAATAAAGAGATAAAGACGTTGGGAACGGAGCAGCCAGGAACTGGGAGTGCTGAGGCTGCAAGGACACTCAGAGCAGAGAAGTAAAGAAATAGCACTGTGGAGCRAGCGGAGGAGTGGGAACCAACTTCAAACGTGGGACTGAGTGAGCTCAACAAGATAAGAGCCAGACCACCTGCAGCCTAATTATAAGGATGTGTGCCTTTAGCCAATCATTATGTTAGTGTGCGCATGAACAGTAGTATGTAACCAATCTCCAGTCAGAAGCGAGCTTCCACATTCAGCCTGAGTATATATGCAAGCTAAGTTAAGCAATAAACGCCATTTGCTGCATCCTCATATTGGTGTCTGTGCTCTATGGCCCTGAGGCGGGGGTAACCTCAGCCCAGTCCAGCAACCGAACGAGGCTTGCCGATGCAAGACGGCAACAAGTTTCTGCACATTTCTGGCTCTGCAGAACACAGCTGACCTGCTTCTAGAGAGCAGATATGTCTTTACGTCCTGACTTATCCCTACAAAGACTCTTTTTCTATATTTTCATCCCCATTTAGTTCCCACAGGCCTTCATTATTAAGATTTCAATTGATGGCTGTTGATGTACACTGGAAACCAAATATTTGTGCTGTTCATAGTGAAATGCTCATTCAGCTAAATGCTTTGTTGTGTTAGGACTGTTTTGTTTAAGCTGAAAAGAAGGCTTCACCAGATATTCTATATAGCCCCAGGTCATCTATAGGAATTCACCATTGCAGGCATCACATGCAGTAATAAAATTTCCTCTGAAGTATCGACTGTAGATGACATCCAGAAGGAAAGATCCTACCAGGGTAGAGAGGGGTTACAAAGTTTATCCAAGGCAGAAGATTCCTGTGATCCAGCGGGTGAAGTGTGGGCTGCACGTATCACTCATCATTCTGGATGTTCAATTTTATCCACTTCCCTGGGAGGACTGTGAAGAAATTTGGTGTTGTATTTAGCTCCCGTGACCCATCTTAGCAATGAGTGTCTCAGTTGCAGGATACTCACTGCCTACAGCCTCCCAGTCTCAGCAGCCTCTGAGTTCCTCCTCGCAAGGAGCAGCCAGGTCTCAGCATGCACTGGCACCCTCATCCAAAGTCATCGGGGCTAAGAAACATGGAGGACAGGGCGTGGAGACCAGGCGGGACCACGTGAGGCCCTAGGCAGAACCACCTCTTGTCCCAGTAGGCAATGCCCAGCTTGGTGTAGCCCAGTGGTGTTTCCCATGTTCTTATGCTGTGGGGCAGAACAATGTCAGACTCACACCAAAATTTCTGCCTTTCTGCCCTCTTGCTGCATATGTGTATCTTGATTTCCTTGCTCTGTTCTTTCAGTATTAGCTGGTCATAACAGACCCGCTCAGCTTCCCCATCATCCCCTGCACATGCACTTTTTCCGCAGCAGGAGTATCCTCTCAATGCGGTGAAGCAATTCCTATATCAATTCCTTTACGGTTCTTAAAGTCTCGTTAGAACAAAAGGGGGCACTCGTGCACAGTAGTCTCATCTCTATGAGCTACATTAGCTTAGTAAATACTCTAACTGCCTGGAATATAAGACCTCCGTTCAGTCTGCGTTTGTCACTGTGTATTTAATCTTCTAGTTTGCAACTAAGTGACGATGTTAAGAACCCTTCTTCTAAAACAGGTAGCAAAGATGTGCTCCTAAGGTGTGTGTCCTTCCTTAAAGCTACTCTGAAGTCTCTCCTGCTTGAGGATAAACAAGCATTTCCATCAGTGGTTAAGATGCTCTAAGCCTGTCTCATCCCTCCCAACTATTCTTTCTGTTTCCTGCTACCCAGTAAAGCTGGCCGCACACTCAGTGGGGACTGTGAAGTGAACTCAATCAAGAAACTCCAAATTAAACTGTAAAACAGGAGCAGGAAATATTTTTAATGTAGTTCAGTCCCCCATTTAATTAATTACTCGGGCTGACAATCAGTTAAGCAGCACAAAGCTGAAGAGTTAACGTGCTCCATCAACATTGCATTTTTTCTTTGTGTGTTTTTGTTTTGTTCTCTTTCTTGAAAGTGTTTCCTTCCATCTGCTTAAGCTTCTGCATGAGCATAAGATCATCCCTTAAGGTCATGTCTGAGTGTCCAACAGTAGCTATAGGCTGTGGCAAGCTGGACTTGGAATCAGCAGCCATGCTAAGCCCAGTCGTTCTTGGTGCCACTATCTGTAGCCGCTCAGTTTTGCCACTGCATTCAGCACACATAACTTGCTCTTTTAACTTGTGGTAACTTGTTAACCATGGCTAACAAGTTTTCTGGCTGTTTTTTGGGTCTGATATTGCCCTGGRCTAGAGGGAGCAGAAGGCTGGATCTTTGGCTGACCCGTACCTGCGTGATATCCCAAAGCAAGGACACTCATATGGGAGAGAGGAAACCTGGGACTGATTTCGGGGGAAACCTTTTGGAGAGGAGAGCAAATAGCAAGCACAGCTCCAGATCACAGCTTGGGCGTCTTGTCTGCTTTTCTTTTCTGCATAATGCCCATCTTTCAAAAGGAAAGATGGGGGCAGAAAACCATTCCTTCACTTTTCTCCCACAGAGTCCTGGAGTGAGATTCATACATTGAAGAGGTGAGGAGAGACTCAAGCTGGATCTCCCACCTCCCTAGGCACATACTTCAGTCACCAGACTCCCCTGGAGCAAGCGGAAAGTGCTGCTGGAGATGAGTTTGGCAGCATGTGTCTTCTCAGTACACTGAGAAGACTTTCTGGACTGTGACCCTTATGTGACTTAGAGCTTGTTCTGTTGGTTGTTGGTATCAAGAGTTTGCAAACATGCCTTCACCACTGAGAGTAGGTATACATTGTGCCACCATACCCTGTAAGCAGACAGCCAGTCTTCTAACCAGTCCTAAATGTGCCTGTAAGCAAAGCAAAACCCTGCAGCAGTAATTGCTTGTACCTACAAAAAACACAAACGGAATTACTGTTTTATTTAAGCACCAAAGCAAAGCAGTAGTTCAAGCCAGACTTAAATTTTACACAAAAATGTTTATTAGAAATATCTGCCCTAAAAAAGTGTCCCTTACRTATTTCCTACTCTGCCTATAGAAGACAGACACCATTTTCCAGAAAGTATTTCTAAAAAACGAAACTCCAAGACTTCTGTTTTCTTATGACAGATCCTGTCACACTCTTTCCTGAACACCTTGCAGAAACCTTTCATCCTTGCAGAAACATAGCACTTAGCTCAATTTACCAGTGTACCAACATTAAATAATTAATAGTAAAATAATGAAGAGCTTAATTCAAAAATTTCTGGAGGTTAATGGAAGATCTCAGTAGCTGGAGATCAATCTCCTCATAACCCAGGACAGCAGAGGAAACGTTAGCGTTGTAAGACTTTTGTTCATAGAAATGACAGGATTGACAAACTTAGGGAGTGCAGGTTGTACCAGAGCTACCCAGCTATGTATTTCCCATTCAGACCAAGAGCAGCCACTTCCAGACCTACCTGACCACTGTATTTGCAGAAAATAAGTTGTGTATGACTGCGCAAGCAGTTTGAGTTCCCACACCATTCTGCACACAGCAAAGCATAGCTGTGAAAATACATTTCTTTTTTGCGAGGCTGCCACAGAGAAGAATCTTTCCCTTTCTTTTATAATTTTATGCAGTTTTATTCTGAATGAAATAATCCCCATGTCTGGAAATCCCTGTGAGATCTGTGCCCGGAATGTAGCACACAAGTGGGGAGATGAGGGAAGGCACCTTCAAACACAGAATTTCCTCTTGAGTGTTAAGAGCCAAGTGGTTCTTGCTGAAGAAGGGCCTCCTGTTTGCCATATGTAGCTGAGCCTTCAGCTAGACAGTGTGTGACAGGGAAGCATGGACAGGACCCTGCGTTAGCCAAGTGACGAGGTCAGCACAGGATAATGGGAAAACCTGAACTCTGCTACAACCACATGTCATGTTGATAAATGCAACCTCATTGGTTTTTATAAACAAAATTAAACTTAATTTGCTTCACAGTAGCTAAGGTGCCGTTAATTCAAAGCCACAAACTAACCCACTGGACATAGTTAATAGTCAGTAGACTACGTAGGCCAGTCTTTGAAAGCATTTAATATTCACTGAAGTGCTGCTTGTATCCAATTATAACTCACTACTTGCCATCTTAATAATTTAAATCTGTCCACTCTTTAGAGAGAAAAAAMCGCACTAATCAAAGACATGAATGCACCTTTTGCTTTTGACAGCATTAAATTAAAACTAAATGGTAGATCTTGAATGAGTTACTCTGCAAGAATAAAGACATTAATGAGGTAATTTCATTATAGAGGCTCATCCAAGCCTATGTGAAAACAAGGGAAGTAAATGGAGAGGAAAGCTGCTGAGGAAATTAGGGTTCCTTCCACACTAATTAATGTTTGGGGGCATTTAGTACAGGCACCAAATTAACTGCTCCAAAGAACTCCATTGAAAAAAAATACATTGTTGCCCTGCCATGTAATTAGAAGACAGTACTAGGAGAACACTTAATGAGGATAAAAGCGGCCTTTAACTTACTCTGCCCGGCCCTGAAAACACGCTATTGTGAAGGCCAGAGTTTAAGGAAGCGCCGGGCGCACAATATGGGATTGTCGGGACCCTTCTGCCCGCTGAGCTGTAAACAGGTAGCGCGGAGCGAGCGGCTGGGACTCCGCGGAGGGCCGGCTTCCCAGCGGGGGAAAAAAAAGCCTTAAATGCACCGAAAAGGCAGGAAAAAAGGTGAATAGCCCCGCGCGGCCGCCGCACACCGCTGTCTTAAGCGATTACACGACGCTGCGCCGCCCCCTCTCATTGAGTTATCTTTACACGGCTTTTGTCTCCTCTAATTGGAGCTGATGAGGTGCTAATTGGTCGCTTAAAAAAAAAAAAAAACAAAAAAAAAAAAAAAAAAAAAAAAAAAAAAAAAAAAAAAAAACCCACACACCACCCCACACCACCCCACCCCACACACCCTGCTTAAGCGCTGGCAAACAGAATGAGACAGCATGAGGGGAGTTAATGAGGGCTGCGGATGGGGGAGGGAGCCCACGCGTGTGCGCCGGGCAGGGACATGGGGAGCGGCCCCGCCACGGCCCCGGCAGTGGCAGGCATCGCTGGAGGCTCTGGTGACACCCGCCACGTGGGGTGGCCCAGCCCGACCCAGCCCTGGTGACACCTAATACACGGGATGCCCTGTTGGGCTGTGCTGACACCTGCCACGCAGGGTGGCCTGTGGTGACACCCACCGTGCRGGGTGCCCTGGCCAGACCATAGTGACACTTGCCACACAGGGTGGCCTGGCCGGGCTGTGGAGCCGGGTGGTCACTGCCTGCAGAGCTGCCTCTGTGGTGGTTCCTGCGTCCTAGCCATGAGAGAGCGCGTGGGGTGCCTGGATGAGCCTGCAGAGYGGCCTTCCCATGGGCATAGGCACCAGTGACCCGGGCCCCGCGGCACAGGTGGGCAAAGCTCGCTGTGTATTTATTACAGTGGGTCTAGCAAGGCTCTGTGTGCTCCGTATCCTACGTGCATTTTACAGGTGTGTTGATGCTGTCTGAGTGTCCCTGGTCTGGTTCTGAAGTTTCCTGCTCTTGAAAGTACTCTGAGAGCTCAAGGGAGAAGCCAAAATACTTGGTCTGTTGCTGATGTTGGCTGGCATTAAGCAAAATTAATTCTGTAAGGTTTCTGAAAATGACACTGCCAATGCAATGTTCTGCCATATTCAATACATGGACGTGCAGCCACCAAATAACCTTTTAGTAGCTGCAAGTCTGTAGTTTTTACAAGGACGTTTTATCTGGGACTTCAGGGAAAGGATGGCCACTAGTGACAAATGTGTTACCTCTGTTTCAGGATTGGTTCTGCCAGGTAATGCTCTAAGTGCTTCTCAGACAGTAAAGGAGTTTTAACTGTAAAATATACAATGATCATCTTAGGAAGACAAAGCATTTCTACTACAATGATTCAGAGTATTTATTTAGGTTGAAGTGAAATTAACAACCACGTTTCTGCTTTCCTCCCCCYTCCTTTTTTTTTCTGTATGTAACCACAGTAAGAAAAAAAAGTTAGTTTGCAAACAGCCATCTCCTTGGTTTGTGTTTACTCCCAGTAATTTGTACCTCTATTCACATTCTAAACAGTATTCCTTTCAATCCTACATACAGGCTCTTGCTTTTGTTTTGGTTGTGATGAAAAGGAGGGATTTACTGCTAGCTGTCAGGAAGAAACTTCTTAATGAGCAAAGTTACAACTAGTTCCTCAAAATGTGTTCCTAGAGCCATGAACCTATAAAAAAAAAAAACAAAGCAGACACCTTTGTTTTCACCAGTCTCAAAAGAAAATACTGGATTCCCTTTAACACTAATGGCGCAAGTATCATTTTCTTAATGATTCATATATGAAGATACCAATGGGCTTTTCCAGGCAGGTCACTGAGCTACGGTCACTGCAGCCTGCCAGGCTGTGGGGCTTCCACAGGCTGCTCGCAGGAGGCCGCCCCTTGCGTTTCCTTTGCTTCCCACGAGGTTAAAACCTTCTGCTTTATCACAAGACAGTGTGACGTGGGCTGTCAAATCGCATGCTGTGTAGTGCCTGGTCAGCACTGCACCGTTTCCAGAGCCAAGATGTAATTCTGAAGCATGTTCCAGCTTCTTCCTGACCCCCTCCCTGCCCAGTGCCTGCTTCTCGCATTGCTGCTCTTGGGAAAGGAGCTTCCAGCCCTCACTCTCCCCTCTAACAAGCAGCATCAATTATGCACCCGTTTAAACAAGAATCACCATTATTTTCTGCAGGGAAAAGTGATCCTGTGCTTAAGGCACAGAGAGGCCACAGACCCTCTGGACTCCTTCCAGGCTCCCAGTCCTGCCAACAGCGGCTTCACCAGCAGGAGCTTGGTGCACTCACCAAGGGCAAAAGCCCCAAGACAGCACATTTCATCCAGTGATGATGATGATGATGACGATGACAATGATGAGAGGCCTAAAGGTGCCTAAACCTCCTCCTATGCCTGGGCCTGGAAACCATCTCTCTATCTGTTGGAGACATGAGTATCTCAGTGATTGCAATGTGCAGGCAATAGATGTCATGTAGCAAAAGCAAAAACTTGTCTGTGTTTTATGTTGTACCTGTTAGAACAGAAGCCTCTTTCAGTTTGTTTCAGTTCAGACTTGTCCCCAGCAGGGTCTTGGACCGTCTCACTGGGCTGGGGGGTCCTGCTGTCTGCACAGAGTATCTCATCTCTGACCTTGGAGGGCGTTCGCCAGCTGCCTCAGCATGAGAGGTAGTAGAGAGGTAGTAGATGGGAGCAGATCCCCAGAGCAATGGCATGGCCACAGGTGGACAATGACTGCCCGTGCTGCTTGCCCACCCCTGCTAATAACATTACTGCTCATAGGATGGCCATCAGCAGGGAGAGATGACGCATCCTCCCTGCCTTTCCCATCTGTCCTTCTTCTTGCCCCTCTGCCCCTTGGAGGCTGGAAATGGTTCTCCTCATGCTGATCCCTCAGGAAATGTTAGTTCAGCACAAATTCACTTGGGTTATGTTAAATGATTAAATGCTCTCTAATGGAAGTAAAGCTTGTTTTCAAAGTTCATGAGAAAGGAAAAGGCACAGGGGGACGGCAGGCTCATAAAATGCTATAGGTTTGGGAGGAAGTATTCCTAGGGAAGAGTGGGGAGGCTTTAGCCTGGTCTCTTCAAACCCCTCTCGTGTAGAGGTTGTGCTAGGTCCTCATTCTGCCTACAGGCACTTGCTGTATCCGGGGCACCGTGGGTGCAGGCAGCAACAGGAAGAGGTTCCACAGGATGGACGGTGGTAATAAGGCACTGAGCTAGGCTAAGGGATTTAAAGGAAGGTGTATGAACATGGGCTGCCTGAAACTTAAACAGGCCGAGGTCTAACATGATGGTGCGCTGGTGATAAAGCCTGCAAAGCAGAGAGCACCTGAGTTTAGGATCCAGCTGTTTCGGCAGCTGCCAGCCCTTCCCGGGGCTGCATCTGCAGCCCATGTGGGCAGACAGATGCTGAGTGCTCGCTTGTGCTGAAGCTCACACAGCATGACAGGGAGGGCTGTCAGAGACCCCTCTGTTTGCCCAGCTGAAAACAAGTGGACATCCAAGAACAAGGAATGTCCCTTTCAGCTCAGAGGCTTCATTCCCTGAGGACTTTTCCACTGGTACGAGTGTGTTTTCCCCCTAATTCTGCACATTTTTCCCTCTTTTGGCCCTTGAAGAATAGATCCAGAGCTATTCTCAACAAAGCTTAATTCAATGCCCACACCATTCTGTCTAAAAAAAAATCAGTCTGACCTTCTACGACCTTCTGGACTGAACTTTTCCATGTGCCTTTTTCACTTTCTGGATAGAGATGAGTCAAACTTCCTCCTTTCTTCCCTGGCACTGCTTTATTTTGAATACAGGTATCGCCTGTGCACCTACTGAAGAGCAAAGCCAAACCAGCCAGTCCCTCCGAGGTGGGGTTGAAGGCATGAAGGCCTACTCTGAGCTGCTGTAAACAGCAATCCCTTCTTTAAGGCCAAATGCCTTACAACAGAGGTGGGAGATCTGAAGCTCTTCCTTGGCACGTATGTATTAATAACTTCCTGGAATATGAGTTACTATTTGTCAAGTGACTTGAGTATAAAACAATGGCAGCAATTGGTATCCTATATGTTTATGGCGTTCCAGTTTTTCTGGAAACTGATCCTGGAACTTTTTTTTTTTTAATAGATGAATGCAGCAGATACATTTTCACCATTGAAAGAAAGAAAGAAAGTGAAAGATTCTGCCTTTGTAGCTAAGATGGTAGTCTATGATTTCAGAAAGCAGGAATAGAAAATGTAAGATTTGGCTAATCTGCTCTAGCACTTGTGGTGCTCTCACCCCTTTGACGGATATTAAAATATACCTGTTATCTAATATATCTAATATATCTAATATATCTAATATATCTAATAGGATTGCAGCAGAGTCTCTGCTGATGCACAGCAGCCAACTTGAGCATTTAGAGTCCCTGTCTTGAACGAAATCTTGGATCATTCGTCCTGTGAGAGGCCTCAAAGCTATTCCTCCCCATTTATCCGGCATCTGCATGCTGTAGGACCACACACTACAGCTGCACAAACTAAAGGGCAGCACGGACCCTGTTCTGTCTCGTGGGGCTGCTGGTGTTGTACTGGGGCGGTGATAGAAGGGGGAAGCACAGTTGTGCTTGTGATGCTGGACAGAGCGACAACATACGACACCCACAGTGGTGTGTGTCTGCTCAGGCAGTAACAGGCCGCCCTGGCCTGCCTGGCGCTCCCTCTCCAGTGGGATCCCAGAGAGCAACAGTTTCCCCTGTTTCACCAGCAATGCTGCCCCAAGGCCAGGAGGACCCTGGCAAGGCCACCTGCTGGCACCAGCTACCCAGGCCCCCGTGAACAGCGGAGAAGCACAGGGTGAATGGCTTGGTGGCTCAGGGCAGGCTATGCTGAGGAAAGCAGGTGAGAGCTGAGCGAGGAAGAGAACTTCCCAGGAGGGCCTGATCTGCCCCAAAATGGGGAAGGCCAAGGAGGCCAAGGCAGGAAAATACCTGCTTCACTATCCCTCGGCGAGATGAGCTGATGCCAAGAGTCCTTGGGAAATGGGCATGTGTCTGCACGGCCTTTGACACTGAGGTCACTCCTTGCTGGAGAAATAATGACTAAAGACTCAGCCAGAAAGACCACAGGCAAAGACGATGCCAACTCTGCTTAAATCTAGAGGTGCCAGGGTATATCTGTGGGAAGGTGGACACAGCAGAATCTTGACCGTTTTCTCATTTCTCCAAGTTTAAAATAAACTTTAGTGTCCAGGAAATTTAATTTTTCAGTTTCCTATGTTATTACTTCCAGAAGTACTGAGGAGGAATGCTGTGCACACCAAAGCTTTCTGTGTGCGCCGCACAGACTGCCTATCTGCTTTCCAGGGCTGCGGGAAATTAGGAATCAGTCATTTTCTATAACATTGTATGTAAAAATAGTTCCATATTACAGATTTTTGTTTGTACCTTCCTGCAGAAGGGAATTCCTAATCTTGAGGGAATTTGCATTTGAAGGCCTAGTTTCTGATTTAGTGAGGACTCCTGTAAAACACACAAAATCCCCTGCGTTGGATTAGTTTACTTTAAGGCTTGGTCTTGCTTCCTTGGATGAGAAAGGAGAAAAGCATTCACATTTAAATGAGCTGCTCCGGGAATTCGCTGATGCTCTTGGGATCCTGGGCACCCATGAGGGAGTTGCGTTGCAGCAGGAAACAACCAGGTATGTGAGAGCCTGGCCAGCTGCTGGGGAGTCTTCTTGTCAGCAGGCAGGTAATATAACCCAGCAGCACAACAAGATGACACCTGACAAGCAAAATGAGCTCCTCAGGGAGAGAGAAAAAAGGCATCAGTGAGAAAATTGGGCAGTTCAAGTTGGGCAGTGCTCAGGATCACTTAAGCAGCTTCCCTCGAGGGCGTACTCAAGAAGCCAAAGTTCAAAGCCCAGGATGCTTCCATGTTTTTCATGGTTCACTTCCAGGTCATTTGCTTTATAAGATTCTGGATTCTATATCTTCTAATGTTCAAAGAAGATCAAATGTTTTAAAATCATTTTAGCTCATCCCTGCTTGAGTTAAACATGAAGAGGGCAGTTGTTCATTTCAATAAAATTCAACTCCAGCACAGCCGTCCAGAGATTCAGAAGAGGGTGTGAAGGGGTGACACAGGAAAGCAAGGCTGTTCAACACTTAAGCTACTCTGCAAAATCTGTGAAGAACTGACTGTTCTGATGCTGTGCAGTGCTAGACTCAGGTAAAGCAGGAGCAGGGAAGGGAGTAAGGCTGGGACAGAGCCCGAGCTGCAGTGCAACCCAGCTTGCCCCGCGGGGACCAAAGAGCATTTCTGTATGTTCCACTCAGGTTCCAGTGCATGTTTCTGAAGGCTAAAATTACCAAAATACAAGTCACTAACATTGTGTTTCAGCTGATTTAATCAAAATTTAGGTTGCAGTTCCATTTTTCAAACATACTAACTTCTCAGTAGATCATTTATTCAGGCACCTGTGGATCTGGCCACCTAATTTGTGCATCCTTTTGAAATCTAGCTATGAGGCTATAGCTGATGCCTTTTATTCATTAATGAATAGACATTATGCCTTAGCTTTGTTCTGGAATCATTTGGGAAGTCAAGAGTTTGCTGAGTACTGATGTTTGCAATTCCCAATTCTGTCCGCAACCCTGCTTGTGCCTTTTCTACTACTTAATTGGTGTAAGGTCTTCCAGGGTTAACTTGTTACCAGTGGTAAAACTTCGGCAGGCAAATCTACCAAACCAACACAGAATGGAGACTTGCCAGGAACGAGGTTACGTTGAATGCCTTCTTTATACCTAATTCTTTAAGTGGTGTTGGGGTTCTGAGCCTGCATAAATACACTAATAACATTCAGAGAATATAGATACCAAAATTACTTTGCAGCCTGATTTCTGCTAGGTCGTTTTCATTTGTTCCATATCCAAATTGATCCCCGCTAGATCAATCCCCAGCACTGCTGCAAGCCCTCAAGAAGCAGGCTCATGGTCCAGCAGCTCAGACTGAGGAGCAGGTATCAGATCCTCCATGCTAGCCATTACCGTCCAAGTGGGACTGTGCTCTTCTGCAAAGGGTGCACATAAAAAGCATGGAAAATTTGGCATCACAAGTTGCCCTAATCTGTATGGTCATGAAGGACAGACATTTGGGAAATGCATGTCCCAAAGTCGCACAAACCTGTATTCCTTTGTCAAATACGGCCCACAGCTAAAATACACTTTAAGACACTAATGCCATGTGGTTGTAGCGAAAGGTTGGGAATGCTTGTTTTAAAGAAAGCTTTCAAAAAAATACACGCAGGTCCTTCTCTCATGTGAGAAACRATTTACTGGAGGAATAGCTGCTCAATCAGCAGCTTCCATCATATTTGCTGGAAGTTTCAGTAGAGAAGCCAAAGACTATGAGAGCATCCCATGCACACTGGTCTGTGTCACAGATCTAGGAGAGCACCTTCACCCATTGCTTTTCATCAGGGATCTGTGAACCGAGTGATAGACTCTGTCTAATGATAACAAGTCTGGAACTTTAACTGTTTCAGATCTTGCTGCACAAGAAGGCCCAGGCCCCTTTGAGAACATTCTCCAAGAAATGCCATCATGTTTTCAGGAAGTCTCGTCAGGGAAATCAAGGACCTTGTGGACATACAGCATAGCTATGAGTGTGTCTTGCATCACGCATAAGGATGGAGGTACTAAGGGGCCATGTGTTGTTAGCATGTTAACTGAGAAACATGAGTTTTTGGAGGGCCTAAAGAAGACATCTGCTTGTTCTGAGACTCAAGTTTGTTCTTTCCTCAAGCTGCATCACAACTCCTTTTTGTTGACTTCTGTACTAGAAAATGGTTCTGCAAGGCCCTGGATGTGCTACTGCTCAGCAAGGGAGCAATATGGGTGTCAGGTAGAAAAGCATCATTAAATTACACTGTTTCTGTGGCCTTTATGAATCCGAGGCATGCCACTAACTGCTTCTGACAGCCTATTCCTTGATGCTGTTGCATGTCCAGCAGTCCATCCGACTGCTGTTCCTTGATGACCTGCAAAGAAAGGGTATATCCACAAGACATGTGGGGTAAAAGAACAAGCATAGTTCATTCACCCACATCTACAGCATAGAAAGAAACCGCTAAGATGGGCACAGAAGCACAGCAGACTGTCATGGCCCCAGGGACTCCCGTTGCTGCCATGAGCCGGTGGCCGCGCTCCTGCTGGCAGAGTGGATGGTAGATCCGGGTGGGTTGCAAGCTGGACCACTTTGCTCCATTGTGGCTTCTGCAGCTGGGACAAGTGGGTGCAACTCAGTTTTTGTTCATTTGTCCTTCTGAGAACCACGCTCTGCTGTGGCGTTTTATTCCTAGCCCAGGTTATAAAGCTGGGCTCACATAGACAAAAATCACTACATTTCATAAGGAACCTGCTGCTAGAAACTATGGCAAGGAAAATCATTGTGCATCATAGAGAGAATCATGTCTCCCTGCTTCCTGCCTCCCTTTCATGAAACTGGTGGAAAGCAGGTGGATTTGCACAAACTTTAAGCAGTATTTTTGCCAACAATTTCAAATTTTCCTCCAGTCTATGACATCTAGAAAGTCATTTTGCTTTTTGACTGAAGAGTATCTTAAAATGCACCAAAATTTTGAAGGGATAGTTAATATTTTGACCCCCTGTTTCTGTTTCTTAATTTCCTACCCATAGACTTGAGGATTCTCCCTTGTTCCTCTTCCTAGCCCAGGAATCAGCATATGAAGTATATTACTTAATTTCAATTATGGCGTTAATTATAGAAGACAAATGTCTGCTGAGTCTTGGACCATAATTAATCAACCTGATATTTGCTTAGCACATTGTTCACGCTGGATTAAGCTATGGCTGGACAAGCCAGGCAAGGAAAGTGAATGACAGAGGCATTATCATGGCACACTGCCTCCCACTGGGAAAGTTCATCTTCCTCCTGAAAGAGACGCCTTCAGGGATCATGTAATCTGAATTCACGGTGAATTTAGTGTCATCTTAGCTTGACCAGCTCTGGAAGAACATATTAACCTCCTCTTGTGATTTTCAGAAAACCATTCTAATTTAGCAAGTAATTAAGGGTCACATGTAGGATAAAGAGCTAGATAAGCTTGGATTACGCACAGGAAGCTTTGTTTCCACGGCAACCTGAGCAGAGGGGTGTTAATGCTGAGGTCAGTCAGTTAATGAACTGGGAATGGTCACTAGCTGCAAAACATGCTGGGACCAGGGGAATGGAAACAACAATGGCATTACATTTAATGATCTGATAGTAGAAAACAAACACTGGCAAAGGCAGTTACTGCTGCAGATGCAGGAGATGGAGTGTGCTGTGGGTGCTCTGCTCCCCCAGGTCAGGAGAAATCCAAAGTAGTGACGCTTGTTGGATGCCCGTCTCCCTAAGCCGCGGCGCTGCTGTGGCCACGGGTGGCTCTCGCCATCCTCTTGGCTTGAAGCCGCCTGCATTTGCGTAAGCTGCCTCCGTGCCTGGGGGGGTCAGTGGGCCCAGGGCCTCCACAGCCCTAGGGATGCAGCGGGGCGGGCGCAGAGCCAGTGTCACAGAATGCCCAAGATGCCAGGATGCCTCGGGGTGACGAGCATGAGCTCTTCTGTGAGAACATGTTAATTACTAAAAAACAGGAGCTTGGTACAAGACTTCTCTTTCTCAGCGACTCTCCTAAGCTTCATTTTGCTGCTTTGTGAACTGGGCCTCAACCCACTCTTCCGGATAAGCATCAAGCTGTGACAGCTCCACGATGACATCTTTCTGTCCCTAGGGAAAACATCTTGTGGGAGCCCCTCAATGTACATGTCCGCATGGGGATCCCACACCAGCCAACCGCAGGAGTCATGGATGTGGCTGCAGCTCCCAATGGCCCATCCCCAAGGGAGCTGATGGGCCCGCGCACCCCTGTGTCTGCCCAGCTGGGCACGAGGATGCCCTTGCCCTCTGCACTTGAATGCCCTCACGCTCAGCACGCGGACCTGTGGTGCTGGAGATGGCTAAGGCGGGAAGTCTGGGGCCACCTGCAGACATGGCAGTGGGGAGAGAGATGCCAAATATTTGCAATTAGAAATAATTGAAGCATCTCAAGACAAGATTTATGTGGTAAAAAAGAATTTTTTTTTGTAAAAATGGATATTTTTTGAAATAATTTATTGACTTACAGTTTGGCTGGATGGGAAGGATATTCTGACTAATTTAATTAGAAGACAAAAAATCTTATTACACTTTGAAGTGGGATATTTTAAATGTACATGTTGCATTGTAATATAAATATTATCTGTGTGTACAGATAATAGGATTTTAATACTGTGTATTAACCAAAATGACATAGAAAAGCAGCACTTTTAGCTTTGAGAACAAATSTTTTCTTTTTCATTCCAGAGATTGGAATTTTTAACTAATTTAAAATTATACCCCAGTTTTAGAAATTCCATTTTTCTCATGGCTGAGAAATAGAAGCTATAACATAAAAGAAGTCATATATGAACTTTCCAATAGTTTTTTTAACAAGCAAATAAGTTAAATTTTTCTGTTAATATGCTGACATTGTGTGATGTATGCAACATTTGGGAATCAGATTATCGTGCCGTAAAGTGGCACCACAGACATATTTCTGAGTACAGGGAGTAGAAGTGACCTGTTGGATATGAAACACTTCCTCAGTTCACCAGCACTAGGGCTATGCCCTGGGAGAGAAAAAAGCTGTCAATCACTTCTAATCCAAGTACTTTTTAAACCCATGAGACATATCTCCTCTCTCTTTGCTGAACCACTGCTCTCTGGTAACGTATTTGATATCAAAAGTAATATTCTGGACATAATCAAAGAAAATTCTTACAAATGAGAATTTTTTTGTTTGTTATTGCAAGCTCAAATAGGCAAAACAGCTTGGGAAGAGAGTTCCATTTCTCAATTGCTAATCTGTGTAATTTGAGAGTCTGGATCTGTGTGGTCAAGATGGACTGCAGGGCAGCAAAAAAGAAAGACTGATAAAGGAGCTACCTTCCACTTCAAAAACATTTTTTAAGAAATCTTCCATACACAACTGTCAGAACAGCTTGGGACTCATGACAAAGTCTTTGAAGCCATCCAGGTTCTTGAAGACCACCTAGGTGCTCATGTGAGAGCACATGTGCAAATAAGCACAGATCCTTTATCTCTCCCGTAGGGTATTACACTTAAAACATTTTATCATCCTTGAAAAAAATCGTCATGGACAGGGATTGATGAGTCCCATAAGATGTGAACTGTGGGAAATTCTCAAGCATTTTCCCCCAAATTTTTGTTTTTCACAAGAATATAGTTTTTTTTAAGACATCTACCCCAGAAATCTGCCCTTCCTTCTGTCAGCCTCTGCACTCAAGGTGGGGATGATTTCAGCTCTGGGAAACTGGGTGACTGATGTTCAGCCACATGTCACCTCCCTTTGAAGACATACAGGGAAGCAAGAGCTTCCTGGCACTGCTGCCCTCATTCGTGAATGCTTTTGAGAAGGATGAGCTCAGAAACGTGGGCCTGGTCTTCAGTTCATGGTACAAACCTCATGGCTACCATAAGAAAACAGGGGAAAGAAAAGGTGCTGAAGGGGTCAGTGGGAAACGGAGAAACTGGGACCTGGCAGCCTGACACAGACCCGCTGACGAGAAGGAACCATTACCTTTACCTCTTAGCCTAGGGAAACGTGTAGGGGTTGTCAGGGATGTGACATGTCCTCTATTCCCACTCTCTTTAGGGAAAAGAGGAGGAAGAGTAGAGAGAGTCTGCTACATACAAAATCCTTTGCAAGCTCTGAGCCATTAGGTTGTAGCAAATTGTAACTTGCACCCACAACAGTTTGTTCGAGCCTTGCAGAACCAGGAGGGAAACTAAGGTATCTGGAGAAGAGATCACCATGAAAAAACACCAACTTGCTTTTGTAATTAAACTGACATCATTACATGGAATTAATATAATCGAGTTTAAAACAAGCCCTAGTGATCCTAAACACTTCATATTTGTGTCCAGTATTTATTTAAGCTACTTCTTCTCTGTCCTCAGCTTATTTCACGGCTTAATTCCTTTCTTTTGATCTCTATCTCCCATCAAGGTTAAAAAACAAACAAACAAACAAAAAACCCCCTTACAGTCTATAGTATTTTCCATTTTTTCATTTCAGGATCCTAACAAAATATAAACCATGTATACTGAGGAGTAGTTTCACACAAGGCTGTACCAGAAAAGCGGTCTGCAGCAGAGCAGCTTTGCAGTCCCTTGCCATGCGTCCTCCCCCAGTGCCCTGCTCAGATCTCCCTCGCTGCTTGCAACCATGGTAGCCTAGAGGGAGGGTGAGGACTACATGCTGCCCTTCTGCTGCTGCAGCCCTTCACCCAGCGTCAGTCCAGCCCTGTCAGCAGCTTCGCAAAGATGCATCGTTGCAGCTTGAGCACATCTTCCCCATGGCCAACTCTGCTGCAGGCAGCACAGCCCCCAGTGCCCCTAGGGCGAGGGCATTTGCTAAGGACTTCATTCCACAGCTGAAACACGTAAGCTGTGATGCAGGAATATTTGTTTCATAACATATGCAACAGCAGCCCACTGCTTGCTTCAGTTCAAGTCACTAGCAAAAATTCCAGTGTTTTTAGTGGGAGTGTGGTCTCATCCACTGTAATTTCTTACGCCGTTGCTAAGTATTGTTGTTGGAAAGTTGTAGGAGCTTTCCATCCAAAGTAAGTAGGTTAATCCTGTAATTAATGGTAAAAATTAAGTCTTGCCAGCTGTTAATCGTAAGAACTATTTTCCCCTGAATTTTAAGGACCCTGCTAGTGATATAACTGAAGCATTAGGAAGGGTATGCCAGTCACAAATTAAAAGAGCCGCATCCTATTTAATCCAGGAAGAGATGTAAATTGTTACTATTTAGATGGATATGTTATTTGCAATCCTGATCAGGCATTGTTTTACCAGGATCAGAAGGGACTGCTTTGTTGCCATTTTCCCAGCAGCATCCCCCAGCATGAAAAGCTCCCTCCCAGCTCGCTGATGTGGTAGTTCTCATGAAGTTGGAGAATTCCTCCACTGCCATACTGCTTTTTGTATTACAAAGAAACACCAAGAGACATAAAAAGAACTATAAGTTTGTAGAGTTTTTGTTCGGCAGACCACTGAAATGAAAGCATAGCGCGTGTGCAGCTCCTCTTGTCTAAAGCACARTTAAAATATCTCTGATGTTGTTTACTGGCATAGCTGAGATCCATCCACTTCCTTCCTCAGTGTGTGTTTCCTCACACTACAGGTGAATTACATGCATGGTGGGGAGCAGAAGAAGTGTATTTACACAGGTTTATGTTGATTTGACACAATGCTTCCATGGGCTGGACTGATACTTAGGAACAGTGCTTAGAAACTGGAAAAAGATGGGTACCTTAGCTCAGAGGTATCCAAGCAGAAGCTCCACGTCATGACACTGGAGATCTGTCCTGTCTCCTAATCACTGAGTGCTTGTGCTGCAGACCCTACTTGGGAGACCAGCTCACTGCCAGGCTCTGAGGTGACACCTATGACAGGATGAAGAAAGAGGCAACTGAACCCTTCATATCTTTGTAACCGCCTGGGGCACAGACCCTTGGGTCTAAAGAGGCTATTCCTTGTAGAAGGCCTAATCCCAGAGGGAGGGACGCTCCCTGCTGACTTTGGAGGGTTCTGCATTATACTTCACTGCAGCTGAGGCTCCCTCACCACTTCGTGCTCTGAGGCTTTGAAGCCCCTTGGACAATCAGACTTCCATACAGAGTGTAGTGTTCTACTTTTCCAGATGGCTGGGTAAGCACGTCTGTCAGCAGAACAAGGCTGTAAATCCATTACAAAAGATTTTCCTCTAACCAATAAATCCCTGTAACTTTCTATAAAGCTGCAAGGTCTGAAATATTGCTACTAGCTCTCTTAGCATAAAGGCTATAGAGGGCTTGACATACTAGCATCAATTTTCCGGTCTGTCAGCAGACAGCTTTTGATTAAATTCTACTTGATAAGGATTAATCAATTCTTAAAAGAAGTTTAGGATTTATTTGTTGATTTGTCACTCATCAGACACAGCTGTCTTCTGGGTAAAAAAAACCCCAAAGTTTCCATTCCTGGGGCTGTGCTCCCTTTGCGGGCTTAAAATTAGTATTGCGTTTAGGACTACTGAGCAATAGCTCTTTATCTCCAACTTGCTTAGAGAAAGCCTAGGAAACAGATCCACTTTCTCCTTTTGGGTGTGATAGGGCTAAGAATGGAAGTGAGAGTGTATACAGGGTAGGTAGTGAAAATTGGATTGTTTATGATACTGCATATTTTAAACATTTAAAGCCTAAGCTGTGCTGTTCTGGGTGTTGTGCAACATTGCTTATGCACACTGGTTGTGCAAGCCACTGGGGTTTGCTTCTATTCTTGAGCTGAAGGGACAACATTTTTAAATCAGGAGGAAAACTAAGAAGCCATGAAAATAACGCTCATAGGAAAAACAGCCTGCTTCACTTGAGGAGGATTAGCTATTACTGTTCCCTTCTAGATAACATGGGTTTCATGTGCAGCAGAGTTGCTGGTGGAGGGGTACTTTTTTAAGAAAGAAAAAGAATTAAATAATCCCAAATTCTATTTCTAAAAGTTCTATCTGTAAAGCACCTCAGTCATTTTGGGTTCTAACCAACAGAACCGCCAAAGTATTTATTTATATGCTGTACAACAGTATGATTTAGACTCTCAGAGCTGAATGAGAGTTTTAAAGGATGTAGATTCCCAAACAGCTTAAGTACTTTGTGAAATATCAACTTTAATAGTAATAACTTTTATTAGATCCAAGGTTTAAAGTTACTCTTCTACTGTGAAATTACTATCAAGAAATGTACATGTGTGCACCTGGGAAGATCCAGCCAAGCCTTGAGATCAACCTTCCAGCCAAAGTCTTCCCAAAACTGCAAGTATTTTGCAGAACTCTGTTCTGCCTTGCAGTGCTGTGAATATGAAGCTTGTCAGGAGCACGGCTCTATCATTCGCAGTCATTGCCACAGAAACCCATGGAGTGACTGAAATGTACACATATTTTCTTCGCAGTCCTCAAATATTTGCACCTTCATCATGAAAATGCTCTTTCTGAAAGACAATAAACGATTAAAGCCCTGCTACTGGACTGTCCTTGTCGTCTTGTAGGTGAACTGAGGGCCAGTGTAACAGCTAAAACAAACCCTTACTTTGTTTGCGAAAATACAGATAACGCTGACAAGCATTTTTCTGACCATGGTTCAGAACTGTAACCAGCATAGAACTTTGCAAAGAGTGATTATTGCTGAGGAATGGGGAAAAAAGGAGAGATGGTTACRAGAGTTACCTGTCAAACTGTTCAGTGTCCGATCCTGCTTCAATGAGGCCCCTGTGACGGAAGTGTCCACCTCAGACCTAGCTCCCTCTGTGACCAATGCAAAGAAAGAGGAACTACTGTTGGTTTTAGATCTTTTAGGCATCTGGCTAGGACGAGCTGAAAATTGACAAAGAAGCGGTCATTTCTCTACACTAACTAAAGGAGCCAGAATGGTCATGTAGAGATAATGGCTGAACTGAAGTCTATCTGTAAAACCATGGACAGGCCACTTACTATACACCTTAGGCTAGGAATATGTCTTAAAATTGTTTCTGTATTAATGACAAATGCGATGAGGTCATGTCCTCAGCCAGTATTTATGCTGGCCCACCTTTCTACAGACGTGCAATTTTAACCTGCAAAACTTCTTTTGCCAGGTTTGCTTGGTTCAACAACCAAGTTTGTGCTGTTGAAGATGGCTGACGTATTAGTAAAAGAATCTTCTTTGTTGATGTAAATTGTATATGGATTTGAGCGCTCTGTAGAGATGGTGACGGGGGACTCCTTTGTGTGATGATAAATTGGTCCATACTCACCAAATATTACACAAGGCACAGTGCATACTTGTAAAGCTAGCCGTCTGAGAGACTCTTCTGGCAGAGATTATATTTTCTATTTATGAGATAAAAGTTGGGCTTGGTGACATCGTAGTAATCTTGACCAATCTTGATTTTAACCATGGTAGACTTTAATGGAAGCCGTTCATGCCCTCCGCATTGTTGGGGCTTCCCAGAACAGCTGCTGTTACACCTCTGAGCTTCACATTAAGGCTCACACTACCTGGCACCAACAGAGCTGGAAGTTTAATTGTAAATGCAAACATGTGCAGCTACTCTGAAGGCCAAAGAGGGAAGAGAGGAAGAGTATTGTTCATTCGCTACCTTTTTGAAAAGAAATATATCAAAGCCTGACTTCCACTGATTTTCTGCAACTTGGTCCATGTGGGTTTCCCTGAATGTGCCTATATTTGTGCATATATGTATCTATATATGCACACATGTACAAATATGTAAATAGTTTGACTACTCCATATTCCTCCTCAGCTGAGGGAAATGAGCCAGTTACACAGCTGCTACACAAACTAAGTGGAGTTTTCCTTATTGACGATACACTAATAAGGAAATAGCTTTATGGTGATCTGGGAAATCCTTCTCTCTGAAAAAGGAATGCTTACAGGTGCCTGTAGACTTGTACGCTCTGTATCACCTAAGGACATAGCCATAAGGTGTTACACAAAACAGAGGCACTATCCATCCAGTCACCTGTGAATCAATGGCAAGAATGACATATGTAACTGCACAACAGCTCTGTTTTACTTGCTTGTAAGTTGAGACAATATTATAAAACACCATCAAGTTATTATATTGTCTGCGCTCTTAGTTTGGAAATTCCTTCTATATACTAATATAGTATGGTAGAATTTCAGACCTGTTTATGTCTAGGGGCAGTAAAAGACTGGCTTGTGTCAAGGACATTGCTTTTGTTTTACTGTGCTCCAAAGCAGTTGCCAAATGTGTGGTGCAGGTAGGGCACCACGCTGCTCTGCCTGCTCTGCAGAGTATACACCACCATGTCCTCCTGACGGGACCTCCTACACTGCCACAGTGCTCCAAGGCTTTACCTGAAAAATTACAATCGGATTTTTAGAGAAGGGAAAAAAAGGTGAGTTTTCTGTGTCTCCTTAGCTGCCAAGAAAGACTAATAATTCCCCGAGTATCTCCCACAAATACACCGTACAAAAACAAACCCTTTTATTATTTAGAGATATAATACAGCTGTAGGGAAAACATTATGCAAAGCAAAATGTTAAATACTTCTTTCTCTATATGAGCAAACATTAAGTCATCAACAACACTTTGTTATACAAGCTCTTTTCAATTTTATCTCGGAAATATTTTGCCTGCATATATCATCTGATCAGTATATTTGCTCAAAGCTTCGTGGAATCGAGAAAGACAATGCATCCTTCCCAGTTAACGCATAAGGTCTGTATTTTAATTCCTGCCCAAGTAGAAGCGCGTTATTTAAAAAAGAAAAAAAGAAAAAGGAAAGCCCTAATCTCTGCTAACCGACTTCAAGATCATCTCCGTCATCACCAGGACAGGACCCACGTACCGCGCAGGTGGGCTGTGCACGCTCAGGAAGGCGGCCGGGCCAGGTCGAGTCCCTCGGGCGGCACGCGGGGCGGCAACAGCACCGCCCTCCGTGCCCAGACGGATCCCCCTGCCCGCGCATCTGCAGGCAGGGGCGGGGCTCGGGGTAGCCCCTCCCCCCGCCCGTGTGTCCCACCCCCGGCGCGACCAATCCGGCGGCGCCCTGTTGGCGCTGCAAGGCAGGCGGAGCACGGCCAAGATGGCGGCGCGCGCACGGCAGGGTGGCTGCGCTGTCCTGGTGGCTGCAACGCTGCTGGCGCTCGGTGGCGTGTCGCTCGCGCTGGCCCAGGCGGACGGCGGCTCCCCGCGCCGCCGCTTCGAGTACAAGTACAGCTTCAAGGGGCCGCATCTGGTGCAGGCGGACGGCACCGTGCCCTTCTGGGCACACACGGGCAGTAAGTGGGGCCGGACGGTTGCAGGGAGAGGGAGCCCCTGGGCCCTGCGCGCCGCGGGCGGCCGGCCGGCCGGCCGGACCCGCCTTGGCCCCCGCGGCCCCAACTCCCCAGGAACTCAGTGTTAACACTGAGACCGGTGTTGTGTTTAAATTGTGCGTTTTGTGCCATATGGTAGGTGAACAAGCCCTCTGTATAACGGTAGTAGTTAAGCTGGTAAAAATAACATACACTTTCTTTTTCTCTTTTGAACTCCCAGATGTTTGAATTATCCATTATAAAATGTAAACTAAAAACAGCTCCCTAGCTGAGGACACCAGGAGTCTCTGTGAGTTTAGAGAGTTAACTAGTTAGCTGGTGAAGCAGTTGCCATCGTTGTTCCCCTGAGTAATCACCTTTGGTTTCTCCCCTTTCTAGATGCCATACCAAGTGCAGATCAGATCCGCATCACAACCTCTCTGAAAAGCCAAAGAGGTTCTGTATGGACAAAGAACAAATCAGTATTTGAGTTCTGGGAAATTGAGGTGACGTTTCGAGTTACAGGAAGAGGCCGCATTGGAGCTGATGGGCTGGTATGAAGAATTTGCTATAACATAAAAATTCACTCTTTTATACTGTGCTTAATCTTTAAGGTATGACTCTTATTTTCTCTATATAGGCAATCTGGTATACAGAAGAACAAGGCTTGGAAGGTCCTGTCTTTGGGGCAGCTGATCAGTGGAATGGAGTTGGAATCTTCTTTGATTCTTTTGACAATGATGGAAAGGTTAGTTGGAAGCAAACTATTCTTGAAAGATTGCAGATGAATTTCATGCTTCTTTTTTTGTACTTGCAGATTTGTGAAAAACTCTTTTTTACTCTTTTTTTTTTTCCCTGTCTCCTATTTAGAAAGATAAGCTATGCCATCTTACAGAATTTGAACTAGGCTTCCCCAATACTTTTTTTTTTAATTGATTCTTAGTTGGAAAATTAAAACCTAGCACATAAATAAACTAATATACAGTGGAGAGTAGCTGTTAAGTTTCGAGAGGAAAATAGCTTTGGCGTGTGAACAGGCCAAAATTCGGAAGGCCCATGCACAGCTTGAAATGTTGTTAGATCTGAAGGGTTATGCTTTGGAAGAGTCATTTTGCATCAATATATACTGCTGTGGAAATAGTAATTTTTGTGCCTTTTTAAGGGATGCTCTTTTTCTTGAACCAAATCTGTCTTCAGCAGTTCTATGACAAATTTGAGTGTGGGTGGGTTTTTTCCCTTTTCTGTTTTTCTTTTTTTTCTCTCTCTCCTCTGAATCTAAAATTCAGAAACTCGCTTCATGTCATGACGATGGACCCTGGCCTAAGATGGGGTCTGTTAAAAGTTGC
This sequence comes from Eudromia elegans, assembly GCA_003342815.1. Classification (NCBI taxonomy): domain Eukaryota; kingdom Metazoa; phylum Chordata; class Aves; order Tinamiformes; family Tinamidae; genus Eudromia; species Eudromia elegans. The sequence goes on from PTEX01000058.1 coordinate 64,459, forward strand.
ATGTGAACGGCACTTCTCAACAGGCTTTGACAGGACTGGAACTCCACATAACAAGTTCAGTCACTGTGGTTTGAAACTCTTATTCAAAAGTGATGATGTGTCACTTCTAGGCACAACGGAAGTCAGCCTCTTGCCTGTTTTATTTTTGGCACATCTTCAAAACGTCTCACAAGTTCCAACATTTAAATGACCTCTTGTTATTTTCTTCAGTCTTTATATAGAGAAATTCTTGCTACTGTTTTCGGTATGTTCAGTGGAAGAAGTTTGAAGGCCCAGCTGCCCCTCAGCCTAATATAAAGCACCCACAGGGCTTCGTCTAGTACTACGAAACACCACAATGACAGCATTATTTTTAAAGATGCATGTTTCTTTCTACCATTCTTCCAAAGCTCTATGTTGTACATACAACTCACGTAATGAGTTGAATTAATTTTATCTCTGTATTTGTTTCTGTTGTTTACAGTGTGTGTGGTGTATGTGTGGTAGTGGTGTGGGGTTTTTTTGGTTTTTTTCCTCCTTTCTGTGGTCTTTTGGAAGCAAAAACACTTGAACTCATTCTCTACTCTTGATGGATTCTGCTCTCAAGATCTTCTATATGTTCACACAATTTAAATCTTCCTTCTAGTCGTGATCCRCAACTGAAACCGGGCTGTCCATCAGCAATCAATATTGAACGCTTCTTGGTAGTAGCAGTCTGCTTAGCTCTGAGAGAGATTAGGCTTATGTTTTATTTGTTAATGTGTTGAAATTAAACTGTTTGTACACATCTCTCACAAAATATATACAAGTATGCTCTGATTTAATTCAATATTGTTCAACTGAAAGTAACATTAAGATGGTGGTATATCAAGTAGTGCAGCAGCACTGAGATGATAATACTCATACTAAAGCTGACTCTCAAGTCGTATTTAAAACATAGTAGCATGGTATATATCTGTATACCAGAATTCTGTTCTCTCATGTTGGCAAAGTACATGTACCTTTGTACACAGTTTGGTGCATGTGTTTCTCAGAGCATTAAAGCAAAAAAGTCATCTCACACCTCAAACACTGTGAATTGAGAATTACATTAATTTTGATTTTTTTTTTTTAAAGTGAGTCTTATTTTTCTTAAGAGCTTGCCATCTCTGCAGTGGAACAATGTATTTCTCTGGGAGGAAGACTTTAAGTTTTGAAGGGGGAGGGAAATTTAACTTTGAAAACCAGGGTCCCTGGTTTTCTGATGACTGATGAGGTTAGCAGAGTGCCAACACACTGTTCATCTGTTTTTCTCAGTGCATGTAAACAAAGTCAGATGAACTAACTTCAATAATTTTAAGATCTATGCCTTCACTGGATATGATCTTTTCCTAACTGTGATTTTAGTATCTATGTATCTGTCAAGTGATGGTAATTAGTAGTATATCCATGGACTTAATTAGTTTTTTTCACCCTTATCTATTCAAGGCCTACAGTGATTTTTGCAAAACACACAGTGTGACAGCTATTTCAGTCCTTATACTTTATGTGCATCGAGATTATATAGGACTAAAACATCTGTAATGTTTCTGTAACACAATGTCTTTATATGCCCAAATTCCAGAGGACTAACACTTTGCATAATTTTTTTTTTTTTTTTAATAGAAAAACAATCCTGGTGTGATTCTTGTAGGCAACAATGGAAAACTTCTGTATGACCACCAGAAGTAAGTTTATTTTCGGTGATAGTTTAATGGTGGATATTTGGTTTGGGCAGTGAAATATTATGTGAAACTTCAGGTGTTCTTGGTACAAATTAATATTAAAGTTAAGTAATGTATTCCATGCAGAGGAGTACCAGTATTTTGTCTGTGCTAGTAGGAAACTGCATTCTGAAAACATGGATTGTCATCAAGGAAAATTTATAAAGATTCCTTAAAAATATTGCTGTTCATCCGCATTCCTTCAATTTGAGCTTTTATTTTAATTGAAACACTGTCTTGGCAGTATCAGCCCAGAAATGAGCAACCGATGGATATTTAAATGCTTTGTGTCCTTAGGGGTAACTTGGAAAAATGGTATTGCAGATTTTTGACCTTTTTGTTGCTTATTGGCGTCCACATGCTGCTAATAACTATTGAGAGTGACTAGTTGAAATCTGATTCCTTGTTAGTAAAATATATTTGTTTATGATTGGATAGATGAGGGCAGAGTGGTGGATGTCATGGACTTCAGTAAAACTTTTGACACCATCCCTCACAGCATCCTCCTGAGCAAGCTCCAGAAGTGTGGATTAGATGAGTGGACAGTGAGGTGGATTAAGAATTGGCTGAATGACAGAGCTCAGAGGGTGAGGATCAGCAGTGGAGAGTCTGGTTGATTCTAGTTTTGCTTCCTGATGGTTTCATAGAATCACAGAATGCTTAAGGTTGGAAGGGACCTCTAGAGGTCATCTAGTCCAACCTCCCTGCACATGCAGAGTCTCCTAGAGCATGTGGCAGAGGGTGGTGTTCAAGCGGGTTTTGAACATCTCCGGAGAAGGAGACTCCACCACCTGTCTAGGCAACCCGTTCCGGTGCTCTGTCACCCTCACTGTTAAGAAGTTCTTTCGCAAGTTCCTGTGGAACTTTCGGTGCCTTCAATTTGTGGCCATTTCCTCTAGTCCTATTGTTGGCCACCACTGAGAAGAGACTGATCCCATCCTCCTCGTTCCCTCCCTTAAGGTACTTGTAAACACTGATGAGGTCCCCTCTCAACCTTCTCTTCTCCAAGCTAAAGAGGCCCAGCTCTCTCAGCCTTTGCTCCTAGGGATCATGTTCTAGGTCCCTGATAATCATCGTTGTAGCCCTGCGCTGGACTCTCTCTTGCAGCTCCACATCCCTCTTGCACTGGGGAGCCCAAAACTGGACACACTACTTGAGGTTTATTGACAATTAACATCTGTGGATTCCCTAAGGTGTTCTATATTACTACTTTTGATCTCAGACCTTTAGAAAAACTCGGTGCACTTGTGGGATAGCTTTTGCAACTGGAGAAGTTGATACTTCTTACTGACACCATGATACCTTACTTATTTATTTATTTTTGTCTTAGGTGGTAAGTTATAAGATATRGGTTTATGCAAGTTATTGTCTTTTATAGTGATGGTTCCACACAAGCATTGGCGTCCTGTCAGAGGGACTTCCGTAACAAGCCCTATCCTATTCGAGCAAAGATTACGTACTACCAAAAAACATTGACTGTAAGTACTCTTGAAATAATATATTAACTCGAGTTTCTCAGCTTTTTGAGGGTGCGATTGCTGTGACTTTCAAAACTCCAAATAACTCCTTATGATAATTGCAGTGTTTCTGAAGGTGTTGAGCTTGGCCATAGAAGTTGGAGCAAAGTGCTGCAAATACTAGACAGGCTTTTAGGTATATTAGTTCATCTAGTAGTTTCCTGGGCCATTTTGGCAGGTATTGCTGTGCATATATTTGTTTTGTTACTTACAGGTTAGTCCTGCTTGTGTATGCATATGTGCTTAGGCTCTTCCTTTGTTGTTGACTGACCTATAGATGTGTGTTGAAGCTAGCATCTGTTCTTAAGCACCCTCTGAATGAGAGTGGTATTTTCCATGCTGGCCTGAGATGCTGAGGCTTTGTCAGCCGTGTTTGATTAGCTTTTTGTTTCTTGTTTTTCAGGAGGTTCCCAAAATGTTTTTAAAAAATAAAGCTCATTGACAGCAGACTTAAATTTGGTATTTGAGTCTTCCTACCTCCAAGAAGATCAGGGCTTTGATCATTGTAAAACACAGGAAATAGCTAGTGTAGATGAATGCCAAGACTTCTTAAAAATGATTTTAATTGTGAATGCTGTCCTGAAAGGGACAGAAAAATACATGATGCTGGATTAAGAGAGCTATAAAATGTTTCTTTTCTGGCTTCTGATATCTGCTGAAAACATGCTATTCATAGCTGTTAGCCAGTTAAAACATATCTATCATTTTGTAGTAAAAGTTTATTTAAGAGTAAACATGAGGGCAACTAAGAGAACATGGACCTTGTACTGTGTTTTGTAATGGTCTTGGCTGTTTGTTACTTGCGAATGAAAATAAAATTTGAGACTTTTTAAGCATAGGTGCGTTGTTCTTGGTGCTTTATCTAGGAACTTGTGACTCAAACAGTGCTGCCCACCTTAGCATTTCTGTCAATATATGTGGGAGGGAAGCAAATTTTTCTAAGCTTAGAGTCAAAGTACTAAGAGTGTTAATGTTAAGAGTGACCCTGCTAGGTTAGAGCAGATGTCTGTGTTCACCACTTTCCTACACAAATGCATCCCTGACAGAACGACTTTCAGTGATCTGCGAGTCAACAACTTCTTGAACCAAAGGAGACAATAATAGATTTTTAGCAGTTTTCCACACACAGCTTTGTTTTGCTGCTGCTTATACCTGAAAAGAGTATCTTTGTGTGAATCGCTGAACTTTGCACAATATATGCTCTTAAGTAAAGAATAGAAAACGTTGAGCTTTTCCATGTTAAGCTTTTTTTATGGTGAGATTATATATATTTTTTAAAAGTGCACTTTTGAAAATAAGTTATTCTTGCTTTCTAGTATTAGCTGCTAAGTTGCCCAGTAAGTTGTATGTACCTTTGTAATTGCTTGCACAAAATAAGTAACATAAATAGAATTATGCAGTAAAATTTATATGCCCTTCTTTTCAGGTGTTCATCAACAATGGCTTTACTCCAGATAAAGAAGACTATGAATTTTGTGCAAAAGTGGAAGATATGGTATTGCCATCAGAAGGATATTTTGGAATATCTGCAGCCACAGGGGGACTTGCAGGTAATGTAACTCCTCACTGAGTTTGTCTGGGTCCTGCATTAGTTTAGCTACAAAACAAATGAGAAGGTATGTACATCTAAAGATTTTAGTAAAATATTGCTTAGCAACTGATGTTAAAATTTCAGTGAACCTTCTTGTCAGTGGAATAATGTCACTGGCACAGGAGCAGAAACGCAGACCACCTTGACAGTGAAAGTTAGGCACAGATAGAACATTTTGACTGCGTTTTACTATCTGACAAACAACTCTCCAAACTAAACAACCAAATTGTGATGTTATTAGATGTGTTATGTTTTGCACGCGAGTCTTAAACTAATTTAAATCTTTTACCTCAAAGCTCTTAAAATACCTGTGGAGATCAGTTTTCTAGATGGAGGAAATGTTCAGAATTGGGCCAAACTCTGAGATTTACAAGACTGCAAAAAAAAAACCCCTCTTTTTTTCTGATCATGCTCATTAATTGTACTGTTTTTGATCCATGAGGGAATAGCTAATCCTCACCCATTCCCAGAATACCGATATGCTCAGGCCTTTTCCTGGCCACAACAGAAGTGTGTTATCCTGACAGAGACCTTGTGCAATCTCATTCTCTACTGCATGAACTTTTGAAGGAACTTTGGGAAGATGCTGTTTACTGGAAATCTTTTGCAAGTACAAGCTTAACTTTGGAATTTGAAGGGAATGAGTAACAGTAATGTTTCCAACTCATAGCAGTATCAAGTAACAAGTTATTCAATATACTTTTTTAATGTAGATGATCATGATGTCCTTTCTTTCCTGACCTTCCAGCTGACTGAACCTGGCAAAGAAGTAGTAAGTATCTTTAATCATTAAAATCTGTTATTGTGTATCTCTACTCGGAGTACCACAGCTGCTTAGTTTTGTTCTGTGAGGGTGTGTTTGGTTCTTTTTCTCTCCATGGATCTGTGCTGTTATCTATATTCTGGAAAAAATAGACTAATACTGTAGTTTTTCAGTAACATTTTAGTTATGTTTTCAAGACTGGAATTATTGAAGCAACGCTGTATCAACAAAGTGATTTCTGCTGTTAAACAAAATAATTAGGAAAACAAACTAAAAGGATATTTTTATACAGTAGAGTTTTGAAATTATTCTGTTTTGCATTCAGCTGCCCATTCTTTAGAACAATTATGTACTGCTAAACGTCATCTATACCTGTAAACTTCAGATTTTTATGCTCCCAGAAAGTGATGTATCAGGAAAAAGCTATGAGTCTTTGTGGAAACTTCAGATTCTTCAATTAAGCTTAATATGTTCCAGTAATCTGATATTTTGCTTACAATCTGAAATCTTAGACAGTCTTTATGGAGAATGAGCGGTATAGAAGTATTTGAGAGCTTTGATGATTGGTAGTAATAAAAGTCTCTCTCTTTTTGATAATTTATTAAAGCCTACACCAGATGCAGAAATTCCTCAAAAAGATAAGGAGAAGTATCAAGAAGAGTTTGAACACTTTCGGCAAGAATTGGATAAAAAGAAAGAGGAATTTCAAAAGGAACATCCTGATGTGCAAGGACAGCCAGGCAAGTTAATTGAGCAATTTTTCAGTCGTCAAGTAAAACTTAAGCTTCCTTGAGTCTTCCAAGCTGGGGCATGATGCTGCAAAATGCCTGTCTTGCTAATTGATTTACCTTATTTAAAAAACTTTGGTGTTTTGCAAAGTGTTTTCTAAAATACAATATTTTGGTTCTCTAGCAGTTTAGATTCTACATCTGGATGGAGAATGAAAAGAAATTTAATGAGAATGATAGAGATTGGTATGGGGTGGTAGAAAAGAGAGGTCCTACAGCCCTTTGTAAAGTGGTGATTAAGAGAGCATTTTTTTCCTTTTTTGGTTATTTGAAGAAGTATTTAAAACACAAATAAGCTTAACTTTCTTATTTTTGTAGATTAAATTAGCCGTACTTAAATACACACATATGAGGAACACACTCCCTCAAAATGTATCCAGTCGTGTCTTTAGATCAAGCTACTTTTTTTAAAAAAAAGTTTGTCACTTCATATCTACAAATCTAATCTGAGAGACGCTTGCAGTTAATAGGGTGCTGGCTTCTGCAAACATAGTCTCATAATAAAACGCAGGTGAAATGATACTATGTTTCAATCTATCTGACTATTGGAATAAGTACGGTGGAGTCTGGATGTGTGTGGTTTTCTCTGTTCAGTCACTAGAATACTGTTTTGGTATTCTTAACCTTGACAGTGGTGATAAATAGCCACTGCAGAAGTAGTAGTTAATATGCTGGGGAGAAGGTATGCCTGTGTGGAAACTTGTAAGGCAGAAGAGAAATAGTAAAATGCAACATATAAGGAATGCATATATTTATATAATATATATACACACACACACACACACACACATATATATATAAAAAAATCTTTTCTTTTTTTCTTTCTAGCGGATGATCTCTTTGAAACTGTGAGTGACCGTGAACTGAGGCAAATTTTTGAGGGACAGAATCGGATTCATCTTGAAATCAAACAACTTAATAGGCAGCTGGATATGATTCTGGATGAGCAGAGGAGATATGTCTCTGCCGTGACAGAGGAGTTTACCAAAAGAGGAGCTGGTGTTCCAGATCAACAAGGACAGGTGAATTCCAAAAATATATAATGACTGAGAGCTCAATCTACTTTGAAAAGCTTTATCAATTGCTTTCTCTGAGATACATTGTCGATTTTGGTTTTTAACTACTTCCTTCCCTGTCCAGATTTCTCAGCAAGAGATTGATCAAGTTGTGAAAATTCAAGAAGAGGTCCTTAGACAAGTGAATGAATTGAGGTAAATGCTTTCTAAATATGAAGGCTTTATTTTCCGTTTTGTGTTTTCTACTATTTTAATCCCACTTATTATTTCACTGAGAGTTTTGGCAGACTAGTAATGTCTGTGTGCCACTTCCTTAGTAGTGCCTGTCCACATGCTTTCAAGTTTGGTATTAAAAGTGTGTGGGTGAGTGGGCTGGTGTACATGTGTACCGTTTGTCTCATTTATCCTCAATACGCGACTACAGAGTCTTTAGGAACAGTCAGTGTCTGTAGAACGAAGATCCAGAAGGGACTGGAGCGTCAGCCCTAGACTAAGGGAGGTGGCTCTGCTCAGCCTGGGTCGGTGGCACAGGATGATCTCAGCAATGAGGGGTAACTGTGTGAAGGGAGAGGGTGAAGGGAACTGAGCCAGCCTCTCATCAGTGATGACCAGTGACAGAGTAACAGGCAATAGGCACAAACTGAAATACAAACGATTCCACTTAGCCATAAGAAAATTTTGTTATGGGAGTAACTGAGCACTGGAGTAGGTTGCCCAGAGAGGTTGTGGAATGTGTATTCTTCAACAAACCAAAAACCTGTCTATGGCTAAAAATGCCCTGCTTTGTTAGATAAGTTGTTCTATGACACTTTCACACAATGAAAATACTATACAGAAGAGAGCACTCTAAAATTAAATTACTTTCATTTACTTTTTTCCCCTTCTTTTCTTTTGTGTGACTTTGTTTCATGTTAACCCTTTTATTTTATCCTGATATCTTGTGGGATAGATTAATAAGAGTACAATGTTTCAAAACTGTACTGAAATGGAAATTCCTGTTCTTTCCATAAGTGTTCCATGGTCTCCCTTTGCTATTAAGGAATACTACTTGTTGTTCTAAGTTAATATTTTGTGGTCTAAACTTATTTGTGAAGATTGTGTCTATCAACACATCAATAGTTTCAGATAATCGCATTAAAAGAGACAGTTAAAGGCCTGGTTTTTTGTCTGCATGAATTCATTGTGTGGTGGTCTTTTGTAGTTTGTTGGAATCTATTTGTAGTAGATAAAAAACATCATTTTTGCTCTTGTTGGAGGACTTTTTGGCAGTTAACTCCCAGGAAACTTCTGTATCTGTAGGGATACTTTTAAGCACTTAGACACTTATTAGTTTTTTTTTTTTTTTTTAATAAGACACAGTTATTTCAAAATGATTGTTTGAGATACTGTACCCTTTCAAATAAAGGTACTGCTTGATATACAGATACTATTCTTGTAGGTTGGATGCTGGTAAAATGTATGAACCTCAGAAAATTCCTGTACTTGAAAGGAATTTTTTATTCTACTTCAAGAATGTTGTCTTTTCTTTTTAGCTGAAATTTCTTTAAGTTGCTTTAACTTTTTTTTTTAACAGTAGTTCAGGCATTCATTTTCTTTGGTATAAGAAAACAGAAAAAAATCCTATTACTTCATGTTGTAGTATATAAGCTATTGTGGTGTTTGTTTTTGTTCAGCATTAGTTCAAAGGCCAGCCTCTTGTGATTCATGTAAGTAGGTCAGGTTTGTGTAGAATGAAGATTAGAATGCTTCCATTTTTTTGCACTTGTTCTTCCAGGAAAGCTCTTTTGTTAATATTCTTGACAAATCTTTATACCTAGGAAGCAAATTAAATTTGCCTTTTAACCTTGGCAGTCTGCCCTTTTAGTGACTACTTATTAGGTATGAGTTTGCGTAACATAATCTTAATATTTTTCTTAGATTAAAGAAATGTTTTATATATAGATAGAAATGAACAACCCGCTGTTGCCATGTTGGTCATCCCGGAGGAAAAGGACTTACTAAGTAATTTTCTTGTCAAGATTTGTGGGTTTCTTAATCATCTGATTACAGAAGAATCTCACAAGCTTATACTGTGGAAACTAAACGCATGGTATTGTTTATATAAAAGTAACATAAATTAAATTTGATACAGACTGTGTCTATTTAGGGGTTTTTTTAAAACAGAAGTGAATCAGTGCAGGGGAAGGCAATCTCACAGATTTTGGTTTATTATGTCGCAGATGGTATTGGGAGGGAGAAGTACAAAATAAGAGTCATGTAATTGTGCCCTAGTGCTGAAAACTGTGAGGAAAAATAGACAACGTGGTGGATATAGAGAGACATAATTACTATCAGCATTTTAAGACAGTGATCCTGATGACTGGACATAGATTGTATATGTTTTTCAAAAAACAAAAACAAGATCTCTTAGTGAATACTTCCTTCTAACATAAGTTATTACAGTCTGAATTCAAAGTACAGGTTGCTGTTAGGCAAATGACTTCAAATAACCTATACAATGACAATACTAGGTTAAAAATCCTGGATGAAGGATATGTTGTCAGCGGAGTTGTGTATTTTGGGAGGAGAGGGGGGGAGTTTGTTTTTATTGTGTATATGTGTGAGTGCTTTTATTTGTATGTGTTTTATGTATAAATGCTACTGATCCAAAAACAGAACTATAGGATGAGAGGAGATAGAACTGCTTTGGCTTGAAGTGGCCTGCAGATCTTTCCAAACTTACATTTCCCCTAATTACAGATAGTATACTGCACCGTAGACCAGACAGCCATGGATTTCTGCAAAAGTTCTGGTGTTTTAAGCTCATTAAGTTCATTTTAATTCACAGAAAAAAATTAAAAATCCCCCAAAGACTGACTTTCTTCTCTGCAAGTGTAGAAAGTAGTTGATCTTCTAGTATATACTGGGAATAGGGTTGAGGTTTCATAAACATGAACGGAAAAGGGGTGTTCCTCACTCATTTTGCCCTGAAAAGGAGGAGAACTTTCTTTTATGTGAGAAATATACAATGTAGTGGAAGGGTAGTATGTAAATTTGCTTTGTGTTTCTCGGTTGTTTCCTTATTTTTTCCATAAGTAAAAATAGTAATCATCAGGATATTTAATCGTAAATCTTACATTTAGCAGGGAGTGCAGACAGTGCATCTGAAGCACTGCATGTGCAGCCTGAGAGACTTGCGAAGCCAGGTCAACCCAGCGTGTGGCCCTGGTTTGGTGTGAAGCTGCCTCAGGTAGCACAAACGTGCTCAGAGCTGTTGTGCTGGAGAAACTCTTCTAACAACAGCTTTTACTTGCAGTCTTTACTTCTAGAGGGCTAACAGTTGCTTGTTAGTCTATATCAGACCTTTATAGTTTTTTCTTCATGGTTTTTATTCTCCTAAATGGAAATGAATTGAGATCTAGTGAAGAGCATGATGAGTAACTGATGCAAAGCTTATAGAGGGATGCACCTTTATGAAGATAATTTGTTAACATCTAAGCTTTGATGCTTAACTTGCAGTTTGCACAGTGAATATAAGGCAGTTAAAAATTCAGTAATATAATTTTATGTTACTTAAAAATTGGGTCATGTTGCAGTGGCCCAAAAGGTTGTGTTCAAGCCAGGCTACATTTGCTTAAGGGGCAGTTAACCTGCTGATCAGCAGGGCCCTTACTTGAAGTAAGCTGTCCTCTAAACAAAACATGAAGTTTTGAGTAAATTGGAAAGAAATCCAAAGATGTATGTTTTGATTGTTTATTTTGTTAATAACAAGGAGATTAACATTCGTATGATATTTTTAGCTTTAGTGTAATCCTCTTTGCAACTGAAGGGTCATTATAGGAATAAAAAATTATATAAACATATTGATTAGAGATTAAATGTTTTCTCCCATTGATTAGTTTAGCTTGAGCAGAACTGGTTATGGAGCCTTAACTTTCTATGGATTTAATTTGATTTGTTGTAGCAGCAAAATGAATACATGTGAAGACAATATTAAGTATTATGACAATGCAAAAGGGAAATGAGTTTCTCATAAATGGTAATCATCATGACATAAGGATGTATCTAAATCTTTTCTTATCCCTAAAGCCTTTTCTTGATTTCTTACATGATATTTTTTAAGTTTTCTTGATTTCAATATACTGTGTTTACCCAAATGCCTTGACCATAGCCATTAGATCACTTGTTTTAGACTTCATCAGTCAGACAAATCAGTTGTTTTATTGTTCAGTAACAGAATACTGGCCAGTTCTTGCTTTTAGCATGACTTTGGGATATGGTGCACTGAACTATGTGTGGAATGAAATTAAAAAGAAAACAAAACAGAAAAAAGTTTGATTAAAGAAGTGATTCTTCATAGGTATTCTGGGAAGATAAGAAATATCTTAACTTTTGGGAAAACTATGTACTTCAAATGAATGCTAAAATGTGTTCAGCATAAATACGCTTTATGAAAAATTGTCCTCTGCTGAAAGACATCTTATTGTGTTTCAGAAATTCTGTGTCTGAGATGCTGAGTTTGGTCAGTGTAGCTCAACATCCTGGCTCTGCTGCAGGAGTCTATGAAACAACTCAGCACTTCAATGACATCAAAGAACATCTTCACATAGTGAAGAGGGACATTGAGCATTTAGTACAACGAAACATGGTAATTTTTACTCTATTAGTGTGAAGTGACTATAGTTCTATTTTATTTGAAAATAGTGAACAGTAAAAAGCTGAGATGAGCCAGTATGCAATTTATAGAGCTATTAATCCTTCATTAAGCTGCTTTAGTAAAACTCTTCTGTCTTGACCTAATGTCATGATCTGTCTTGATGGGAAATTTTGTATGAAGAGCATGATTTTTTAAGTTCTGTGAAAATGAGGTCAAGCAGTTGGGTTTTCTAGGTGTTATTTTAAGCTTGTCCTGCTACCTAGCAGTTCTTGAATGTGTTGGACAATTGTTACAAAAAGTTGAAGAAATGTAGGGTTTCTGTTTTAATGCATTTTGTAAAAAGAAGTATTTATAGAACACAATCCTGCTTAATGAATGAAAAACTGCAGCGTAAATCAACTTGTATCAGATGAAAAAAAAAATCTTTACAGAGGAGACTCGAAGCATCTGTGCAGAAAGGTGAGCTCAACTGGGGAACTCAGCCTTTGCCGAGGATGTCTTGAATATGAAAATAGTCATTCAGTAGCGCTTTAGCCTAACGTTGAGTAGCATTTAAAATGAAGTTGTTTGTGATGATCACGTACAAGCACTTTTAATTTTGGGGGTAACTTACCAGAGATTTATGCTTTTCACTATAACACCTGGATTAACATCAGTCAGTTTATATGATAAACATAGAGATGAAAGGGGGAAGCGAATCAGGTAGTTCTATCATGACTTTCTAACAAAGTAGTTGTCATTTTTTTTCTCTACTTTTTTGTGGTTGTGTTCTGTCCTAAATCATGTGGCAAAAATCTTGTTTCTTAACTGAAAGTCTTTTGACATATGTTCTACTCTTAAATACTGTGATTTTTTTATTACTTTTTCTAGCCATCTAATGAGAAACTGAAGTGTCCTGAATTGCCACCATTTCCATCATGTTTATCTACAGCACACTTCTTCATATTTGTAGGAGTCCAAACAGTGTTATTCATTGGTTATATTATGTATAGGTGAGTATGCTTTACTTTAGAGACAATGGGAGAAATGATGTTGGAAGTTCTAACTTGATATTCAGTAGGAGTGGTGTAATTATGCTAATGTTCAGTAAGACAAACCTTCCTCCAAACTGCAAGGGACCTTGGGTGGTCTGTATTCCAGCCTTCTTCTCAAGGCAGAGTCACCACCATATTCAGGCCAAACTGACTGAGGATAGTCTTATTTGGAAAACCTCCAAGCATGGAGAGTCCACCATCTCTCCGGTGGTGCAGTGTTTGCATTATCATAATGAAGAAGGGTTTTTTTTTGTGTGTGTGTGTTGTGTGGATTTTTTTTTAATTATTATTATTCTTGTTCAAGATTTTCCTTTATGTCAGTAGGAATCTCTTTCACTGGATGTACACTCTTCTGCTTTGACTGTTGTCTCTCACTTTTGTAACATGCATCTCTGTAAAAAGCCAGTGTCGTGTCTCCTCTAAAGCCTTCACATGGGTATTGGAAAGCTGCTGTTACTTTTTCTTTAATTAGAGAGGAAGGACACACAAACCTCTTCTTGTCCACATCCCTCATTCTCTTCTCTTTAGGCTTATCCTTTGTCCCTTACTTTCCTTGTAGTCCTCTGCTAGACTTGAAGTTTACTAACAGGTTAGCAAAATCTGATGTAATCTGGGATTTGAGTTTTTTTTTGCTGTATATAGTTACACACTATTTATCCCATCTGACAAGACAAATGTGAATCTTCTGAACTCTTCATATGATGCATACCTGGTGTTTCCCAGCTGCATTCTAGGTTCAAACTCTGTGGAAATATGCTAATGGAATATTTTGAGGAAAACAGATGAACTCTTCTAATGTCAGACTGTTCTAAAAAGCCATACTATGTAGCAGAGAGATGAAATTTTATTACTAGTGTTTGGGAGTTTTTTAAACAAAAGAAACCCCAGGTCGAATAGTGGCAATATTCTCTTCCTCCTCATTGTTATTTCATTATGTTCAAATTAGTTGGGGGCAGGGTGGGGGAAGACTCTTGAGGGAAAAATAGCTGCTTGTTTGGTGGCCTTCCCTTCCCCTCACTCTCCAACAGAATAAGGAGTAGGGACCAAAACAGCTGCAGAAAGCAGTAAGGCCTGCACTGCTCCATCAGGGAAAAGGTTTCACCAGGATGGAAGGATAAGTAGCATAAACTTGAGAACAGTTGCTGATATCACTGCCTGTTGATGATCTTCAAAATAAATCAGGATCCAGTCCCTTTCAGTTGTGATTCAAGCATTTTTGCATGGTTGAGCCATAGTATCAATTAAGAAAGTAAATATATTCTTTGACAGAAAAGAAAATTCCATTTCCAAGTAACTTCTTCAATTACTTAGCGACATATGTTTGTTTTTCTTACGTGATCTTTGGGCAAACCAGGTGCTGAGAAGCTTTTTAAAAAATAAAACTCCTTCAGTTTTTTGTATTTCCCCAGAATGTTTTGTTTCTATATGTCATATGCAAATAATGCAAAGTTGGAACTGTAGTCATGCTTCCAGTGATCTTGTTAATGGAGAATACAATGCCAGCTTCTTGATATWTTTTTTTTGTTTGTTTGGAGACCCTAAGCCTCTGTGGAAGAGGAGCACAATCTTATATTTCAATATATATATACGTATATCTAATTACTTAAACTAGTCAGCTATTTTTCTACTTCAGGTACTTCATGAATTCTGTTCTGCTTTTTCTTTCAGGAGTCAACAAGAAGCAGCAGCCAAAAAGTTCTTTTGATGACTTGTTGCTTTTGTGTGTACATATCAGCAGTATGTATGCACAGAAAATTATACAATTCTGTAAATGAGGGAAATTTTAGTGTTTGATATACTTCAATATTGTAAATTATTGCATATTGTTTTAAAAAAGGAGTTATTGTTTAAACCATTAATACTAAAGTTTAAAACAAACTGAGGAGCAGTAGAGTAAATGCTAGGTAGGGGAAGGCTGTAAACCTTATCTAGATCTGTATTTTCAGCTAAACTTCTGATAAATACTAGAAGATAAACATGGTATTCATCTGGATTTTTTAAGATTCAAGAAGTGGGAATAAAAACAAAGATTTGGTGATTGTCAATAACAGAAATTGCAAACTGATGAGATATGCAGAAAACCTAATCCTAAATATCCTGACCTATCAGTCATTTGTGTGTTTTTATTTTTTGTAATGAACCACACTGCTGAGGGGGAAAAGTTGTTATGAATGTTTCATCTCCCTGCTCTTTAGATTTAATGAGTTTAGATTGGTTTAGTAAACTCCCACTATTATTGAAATGTGTATCTACAAGCAATATTTTGAATATGTGGACACAGACAGGCTTTTAAGTAGACAGACTGTTGGTATCTGGTATAGTAAGCAAACAATGCAGAATAAGCAAACAAGGTATATCTTCCTGTTTCGGGTTTTATTTTTAGGCATTGAGAGAACACTGAAGTAGTTTCTTTGGGTGTATCATAGGATTGATATTTTTTTTAAATATATTTTCAAATCTGTCTGTGACTTTGTTTAGAGATTTGTAGAAACATTTCGGCAAAGATAACATTGGTTTACACCTCCTCTGATCTGATTTTGTTAAGGATATATTTAATCTGGGAATGTACTTTACTTCTGTGAAGCTGTCTTGYGTCTTTTTGAATCAAATACGGATGCTATGATTTAAAATCCTGAAGCAGTAAGTGTTCTAAACTACAAGAACTGTGTTACCTGTCTCTTCAGAAGCTATTGCATCAGACATGCTTGTTTAATCCATTAGCTATTGCAGAGCCAGGACTGTGCATCAACTCCTGGTTTAATATCAATGGCATAAGACTGAACACTTGTTTTTGATATTGCTTATCATGTGAAATTTGCTTCAGGAAAGAAACAAAGCAGTAGCTCAAATTGGGATTGTGAAAGGGATTTTTTTTTTTTTCTGCCTTGTTTACATATCTGTGGTAACTTTGTCCTTGGGTTGCTTATATGTAGAGTTGAGAATTTAAATTTTATAAAATGCACAAAAACATCAGAATATTTAGTTTGTAATTACAAGTCTCTTTATCTGAAAAATACTGCAAAAACTATCAAGAATGTGACATACAGCTTCTCTTTCAGATTGCAGTACACATTGCCAGATTTACTGTAAAGAAGAACATTTCAGTATTGTGCCTGACAATTTGGAGAAATGATAAATCTATGCAATATGTTTTGTTACTTAAATTACAGAATATCCAGAAAATGGCTGTCTGTGCTATGCCAATAAGATGATAGTACCTGCACACCTATCTCAATAGCTACATTCTGGAGTACACTGTAAGTGGTCTAGCTTAATAAACTCACTTTTGAATTTTGGGAGATTTTATTTGCTGTACTGATTGGAGAAACTACTGCCTCAAACTAATATTGCTGAATAAATAGGGTAAGTCAATAGAAGAACTTCTCAGAGTACCACAGTAGTATATGGGAAATTAGTTCTTCTGACACCAGCAAATATTTACAGGTGCCTTGAATCTAAGCTGTTGCAACCCAGCCTCATTTTGCCAAATTTAGTAGACTCTCCTAAATTGTGAAAATGTACAGTGTTGTTCTTTTCAGTCCCTAGCTTTTCTGCATCAGTGCAACACATAAGCAGAACCCCCACYCTCACAGC
Source organism: Eudromia elegans (assembly GCA_003342815.1). Classification (NCBI taxonomy): domain Eukaryota; kingdom Metazoa; phylum Chordata; class Aves; order Tinamiformes; family Tinamidae; genus Eudromia; species Eudromia elegans. The sequence goes on from PTEX01000058.1 coordinate 81,119, forward strand.
AGGCTTCGCAAGACCTTCTGCATGGAAAGGCTGGAGACTGTCCTGAGAAATAGATCTGTGTGTCTGGCACAGTGAGGAGCAGCTCTTGGTATGAGTTGGAGGAAGCATGTGTTTCTCTTTGCTGTGAATTTCTCCAACTTGGTTTAAAAAAACTGAAGCAGACCATGCTCTTTCTTCTTGTGTTAGGAAGAAGAAATGGCTGGGGGTGATGTCTAGGGACAAACCTGCACCTGCAGTTTTGTTGTTGTATGGCTCTTGACTGTGGTGCTAATGCTGTTAACAGAGTTCTTCTCTCCCATGATTCTGGCAAACCCCACATTAGGGAGCAGAAGGTTTAAAATGTTGCATCTGAAAAGTGATGCTTTGCTTCATGCCTAGGTTAGGTCACATTAATCCCTCCTTGGACCTTGCATAGTTGCCTTGTTCACTGGGGCAAATTAAAACTTCTAATTTTTTAGCCCAAACTTTGTCCTATCTGTTCTTGAAGTGATTGCAACAGGTCTAAACCTAGGACTATTTATCAGTCAAAGTAGTCTCTGATTATGGCTGCTACATTTCTTTCAGTGCTGTTTCACTTTGTCAATATGTTTCATTTTGTCAAGCAAAATTTTGGAACTGGAAGAAGACAACTTGGAATACACCTTCTCCATAGAGAGCAGAAAAAGGGTAACAGTATTGAACTGTGCATGTCAAGTAGCAAATACTATTTGGCAATGACAAGAGAATCCCATTTTGCCAGTCAGAGTATGCAAGGTAAATTGTCACATCTGAGTCTTTTAAGCAAAATCCATCATCATGTTTGTAAGTTCCTGGCTTCCAGGTTAAGGAGAATTTGATTTATATCAATGCGTTAAATACTGTTAACAACCAGAACTGTCTGTCTACCATGTTAAAAAACAAACAGGTGACATTTCCATTTCTTTGTTTCTGACTAATGTAACTTGACAATTGGAGTTCAAAGATAACCTTGTTTAAATAAAGATACATATTTTTCGGTATACTTTTCTTTCAACTTGATACATGTCGGTGGAGTCCTGGTGCTTTTGCAGTGTGTTTCAAGCATCCTTGACCCATTTATTATGGGGTCAAGTTTGGACAGTTTTGGAAATTTTGGGATCCAGGTTCAGTCCTGCTTGTTTCTAACCTGCATCACAAGCCAGATGAGCGTCCTTGGATAACCAGCTGTGCTGGTTCCTCCTGTGTGAAGGGCTGATAGCCCCTTCATATGGGAGAGCAAAGGTTTAGAATAGTAGCTCAAGCCAAAGAATAATGGATTCATTCAAAAGCTTAGGTTAAGAGTATTGGGCTTGCCTTGAGTATCAGACATTTTGGGTGATGTTAAAAGTAAAATGTAAACTTCTAAGTCTCTTAATAGCGAAAAAAAAAAAAGGCAGTCAAAGCAGGTAAGAAGCAATTCAAAGTACTTTTTAAGCACTTTTTCTTCTCTCTGAGCTGCAGATAGATATGTAGGCAATGGTTCCTTTCTAAAAATTCTTCTAAGTTCCCTCATCTGTATGCTTGGGTCCTGTTTGCTCTCTAGGTTGTGCTTAGCCAAAGCAGTGCAGCCTGGCTCTCTCGTGTGTAACTGCGCTCACAGGAAAAGCAAAGGACTTTAAACGGCCTAGCTGATTGCCTCCCTTCAGGCTGAGGAGGGCCCCAAAAGACTGTTCTCTCTGTACAGTTGTGTAGTCATCAGATCACTGCATACAAGGTAACATCCCCTCCCAGAAGAAGGGATAAGGGAGGGTCTCAATCCTTTCAAAGAACTTGAAGATACTGCTGAGATACGTGGTTGGAGTTGCCTCTGTTGTGATTGTTTCGGGAACACAGCTTGTAGGGGAGGCTGGGAGCTTGAATGCATTACTGCCTTCAGCATTGTTATGGTTTGKTTTTTTTCCTCCAAGTATTTTTAGATTCTTCCTTGTGACTTGTCTCTTTTTTTTTTTTTTCCTCCACCTTGCACATCATTAGATACTAAAATATGAATTGAGCTTTTTTTTTTTAATGCGGTTTTAAAGGAGAAGTGGTATCACCACGGCTTAATAAGCAGTCTTTTGTGTATTCTTATCCTGTGATCCCTATAAACAACAGCAACAACAAAAGGCAATGTTTGTAACTTTAATATAGGCAGTACTTAAAGTGCAGAAGCTGGAGTTATTCTGGAGGTAATGTCCTTGTTGGCATCCAAGGTAGGTGCTTAAGACTAGATATTCCTCACAGTTGGCTCATTATCAGTCTTGAGTCTTCGTGATTTGTATGCACAGATTTGTGATTAGCGTCTGAACCCACAGTGAGGTAAGCAATTCACATGCTGGCTACACAGTGTCATCCAAAGTTTCATGAATAGTCACTTGATTTGTGTTTCTTGGTGTTTTCAGAGTGGATAGTAATGCAATAAAAGCACTTTATTTTGTTTTTACATCTGACAATGGAAAGCCTCTGGTGTTGGGGAGGTTTGTGAGACTTGTGTAGGGTAAGGTCTTTCACTTCCCAAACCTTATGTCGGGTCTTGGCTTTCTCACTTTCTTGATTTTCTGTTCTATGAAAGTATCTACTGAGGCTTCCCCTCCTTTGTCATTTAAACAGAAGGTTGTGTTAGTAAAAACTTAAATAGTGATAAGTCTACAGTAAAGACTTACATCCAAAGATAGGTGCTTGTCAGTAAAGAGCAATAGTTCAAAGACTAACAGGTGCTTTTCGTGGACTTCAAGAGAAGATGACAAGACCTGGTACTGGGAAAACTAGCCTTGCCTCTGTTTGGGTGGTTCTCAAAGCTGAGACAAAACATAATCAAAAGTATTTTTCTAATTCAAAATTTCTCTTACAGCACATCTTTGTGTGCTGCTGAGCTAATGTGCATCTTAGGAGCAGTGCCAAGATACTACTTTAGCCTGTCTGTTCAATGGCTTTTGCAAGGTGCTGAAAACCTTTTTATGAGTTAGACATGGCTCGTGCGCTATTTCGTGTTGCTTCCTGTGCTAGGTATTTGGGTGCAATACAGTTTTGCTGGAGTTAAAGTGCATTGAGTTGATCCTCCAGCCTCTCCTGCTGCCACAGGACTAGTTTCTTTTGCTATCTTTGTGTAAGTAGTGGGTGGAAAGATAGGCAGGACTGAATCTTACACCCAGAGCTGTGATGCACCTCTTCTCTAGGGTAACCCAAAGTGGCCAAATGCGTACTCCTCTCACTTAAGATTTTATATCTCCTACTCTTGAGATCCACTGTGCTCTGAGCAGCTTGGGGACTTCTGCTTTTGTAAGTCAGGCTGTAGTTCAGGCAATAGACATTCTTCATTTATGAACTGGTTCTAGGTGGGTTTTTCAGCTCTAGCAATCTGCCAGAAATAACTATGTTACTTTTTTTTTCCATTTAAAATACACTGGCATGGTGGGGGGATGGCCATGAGGTCCTGTTAATCATGGGACTGTCACTACTGCTCAGTAGTCAGAGCACTCTTTAAAAGATGGGCCCCATCCTGCATCTGTTTCAGAAGGCCAGTTTGAGGAGGTGTCAAGTGCTAGTGGAGTGAGCAAGAACTTGGCTCAGCAGGAGGCTAAAGGGGAGAGCTGCCACTGCTTGTCCACACTGTCTCTGGCAAGTTACTCAATGACAGGCACCTGCTTCCCCATCTTCCCCGAATCAGACAGCCCTGGGCAGTGGTAGGAGCTGCAGAGTGATGTGATGGACCAAGCTTGCCAAGGGTGCCAGGGCCCCTGCTACGGCCCCATGGCACTACCGCTTTGCTGACTTTGTACAAGCAGCCTCCTCTAAAACCTGGAAGCATGGGAAATACAGGATGTGATCAGCCATCTGTCCCTTTGCATCCTTGGAGAGACGGCAAACTGTGCTAGGGAAGTCTCTGAGCAAAGCCTCAAAATTGGATTGACTATTTTCAGGTCTGCACTGAAGCTCTTTGAGTTAGGAGCTGTGATACCTCCTCAGCATGTGTGTATATACACTAGTTGCTTTGTTTTTCCTTTATGCTACCTGTTTTACTGCTGCAGGGATATCACAGATTATGGTTTGTGCATGCAGTTTCAGAGCAAGACATGCTCATGTGTAACGTTCTCTGCTCAAAGTGGGATTAGCCATCTGAGCTGTATGATCCCAGTCGTGCCTGTGCTAGGCCACTGGATTTTTGGTAATCAAGGTCCAAGTTGGTCAGCTGCAAAAAGTTTCTTCTCCCCACTGTCAGATTCTTGCTTCTTATACATATTTACGATAATACACAATGAAATCAATTATCACTTTTTTGTTTTCTTAAAAATGCTTTCTAGGTACTTGTAAATCTAATAACAATTTTGTTGCGATTAGAAGTTCTCACTTCTGAGTGATASTTGTGCTACTTTGAAAGCAAATCTGAAGTTTCTTGTTTAATCTTGTAATCCCGGATTACAACACATCCTGCACTTTTTTTTTTWAAGTAATAGGTCTGCTTTAATTAGAAAGGTTCTAATACCGATTAAGGCATTAGCCAAACTGGAATCCTCCCATCTCTCAATGAAATTATGAGAGTACTGGGAGAACTATTTAGATAATTAAGATTACAGAATATTTCATTAAACCATTCACAGTCAGCCTTAATATGATGAACATTCAATACACAAAATCCTGAGCTTTTGAGACCTAGCTGGTGATTTCCTTTCCCCAAACAGTACATGATCCATGTAGCAGATCCTGCAAATCCTCACCTGAGTGGTCCTGGACTGATAAGGTTAACAGTGTGAGTAAAGAGTGGAAGATGATGACCCATACAAATAAGGTGTGGGCACAAAACCAGGTTGGATTGTAGCTTCATCAGATGCATTCTATTTCATGTGAYTTAAGATTAAGAATAGCAGTTACTGCATGCAGTGCCAGTCAAAGTAATGATCTATTTGGAGGGAGTCTGAGGAAAAGCAAAACACAAAAACAAGAAGTGAGAAGATGTGATTTGCTCCCCTTAAAAAAAACAACAACAAAACCCCAAAAAACAGTTGCCTGCGAGATAAATTAACCAAATTAGATAAAGGAAGAAAACATACAATGTCTGTCCAAAGTGATAAAATATTAATGGATAAAAATATTTTTTTCCACTTAATGAAAAACACTAATTTTCAAATCTTGGACTGTGTACATTGAAAAATTTTTTCTGCTCAGAAGCTCAAATTTTACAGATTTACTGTGGCCGTTTAATCAGCTAGATCTTTAATTTGTATGCACTGTGTTTCTGGAAGTGTTTGGGATTCCAAAATAGAGAATTTCCACATTAAAAAATTTCAAAGTGTGATTGTACTCTACAGTTAATCTTTTTTTTATGTACAATTAGCTTAAGGTATTAATAAAAAAAAAAAGTAGGTAGCTGCATCTAATGATTTTTTTTTTTTTGAGTAATCTGAACCATCTGCCTCTATATATTAAGGAGTTCACTGCTTTAATCCAGATTATGGCTGACAAACTGGTTTTGGCATTCACGTTTCACTAGCACTGTGCCCTTGAAGAGCTGCTGTGGCTGTAGTAACTCCCTTGCTTGTAACTGTGGGTTTTGAAAGAGTTTCTGATTCACTTTGGTATTGCTGAGGCTGATTGCTTGTAGCTTTTTTTCCTTTTCTTTTCTTTTCTTTCCTTTCCTTTTTCTTTTTTTTCTTTTTTTTTTTTTTTTTTTTTCTCTTTCTTCTTGCAAAGAAGATGGCTTTCCTAATGAAAAGTATGTTGAGCAATCAGGTAAAGAATTTGGGCCTTGGAGGTGGAGGGGAAGAAAACAAAGAAGAAAGCACGCCATCTGACCCAGCAGCAGCTGCGGGAATGACCAGGGAGGAGTATGAGGAATACCAAAAGCAAATGGTTGAGGAGAAGTGAGTACCTGTTCCTTATTATCAGTATTGGGCTGATTCCTGTTGACTTTATTCAGATAAGAATAAACCAGAAAAAGCCAAGCATCATCWTCTTTTCCTGCTTTTTAAATGTAAGAGAGTAAGACAGTAGAGTTTTTCCAAAATAAATGTGCGCAAGTGGAGATAACAAAATATTTTCCCCCTTTCCTCTCATCTTCCAACACTTTTCTACACACCTTGATATACTAGATTAATTCTTACTTTAGTTTACCATACCTATATTTTTTTTCCATGGATACCAAGATGGCTATAAAGTAATAGTTAATGCTAAAATGTATATACTTTTTTCTTCTCTTAAAACTCTACTGAGGATACTTCAAATATCTAGATTTTTTTGTCCACAGTTACATGGCAGAAACAGAAAAGTAATGAGTGTTTTAAAGAGATGATGTTTATCTAAAGAAAATTTTCTTAAGGTGGTTAATATTTTTCAGTTGCACACTCAGTTTTTTTTCCTGAAATCTGCTAAATGAAGCAAAACTTTCAACTGTCTGATTAAACCTCAGATATTTTATTTTGTCTGTAACTATAATAATTATTCCCTATGTTTAAATATCAGAATAAAGATAATATAAAGGTTTTTTAACTTGCAGGGGTTTAAATCATGCGTAATTATAATGAAAGCAATTGATTTTTAAATCTCAGATGCATCTGTCCCTCTAATGATCAATTACATAATGATTGTGCAAATCCTTCATTTAAGATGATTAGAGGTGAAAGGTTAATGACCGGTGGTACTTAGGAGGTATCTAGATCTATATTTAGCGGTAGTCATTTTTGTCACAAAAACCTTGAATAAGTATTGCTTGTTTGGGGCGGGGGCGGGGGGAAGTATGGCATGTTTAGTTACGTTTTTTCCGAGGGATGTTTAAAAGACAAATAATGCCCTGCCTGCAAGAAGACGAGAGCCACGAGAGGAGCCCTGGGCAGGGCTCAGCCTTGGGCCCCCGGCCCTGCGTGTTGTGGATGCACATCTTATCTATAAGCATATAACCTAAGCAGCGTGCTTAAATCACAAGGGTTTTTCCTGAAACTGTCTGTGGAACTTTTTTCCACAGGTTATTTTAAAAGCATGAGTAGATTCAGAGAGACTGGACAAATCTGTAAATGATAAGGGCCATTTTGGCCTATAAAGGAAATGAAGTAGAGCCAATTTCTAGTTTAAGTAGTCCCTAAAACACAGACTTTGGGGAGCTGGGCAGCTATGGCACAGGATACTTATCATATTCTTGAATTCCCTCTCCAAGTGTCTGTTACTGTCTGCTGCTGGGTATGGCTTAGGATAATTGAACTTTTTCTTCAGAAAACCCAAAAAGATGCAGGCCCAGAATGCCCATTCTGGCAGTATATTGTGTTTCTATACGCTATGGAGCACATTGTGTTTGTAGAACAGGAAAGCTGAGAGGTAGCCCTGCTTCTGCAAACACCTAGCAGAATACAYGAGGAGCTGGCATAACTTCTGTGCTGAACATTGGGATTGCTCCCTGTTAGAGCGCACAGTGTGAGCCAGCATGGCGCTGCATTTAGGTGAGCTGTGCTGGCTTCTCTCTTTTTGCTCGACTTACAGGAGATACTCTGAGATGAAGCTTGTGCTCCAGGAATCTCAGCACCTGTGATACCACTTTAATAGCAACTCCTTTTGTGTCTTTAGAGAAGATGTATAACTTTGGGAATAGCTACTGCATGTGGCGTCCTACAGACAAGCCATTGGTTCAGTGTTAAAGACGGCTTTTTGTTAGTGTTTTGCTGGTATTCTGAAGAGACCTCTCTTTCTGTTTTCCAGGATGGAGAGAGATGCGGCATTTGCACAAAAAAAGGCGGAGAGAGCCTGTCTGAGGGTTCACCTGAGGGAAAAGTACCGGCTCCCCAAGGTAAGCTGTAGCACATGGTCCATCTGGGCTGATGACAGGTGTTGAAGCAGCTCAGCTCTGAACGCAGCAAAGCATCTTTTTCCAGGGGTCCTGCTGCAGCTCTGGAGAAACAGAGCTCTGTTTTTCCCTAGGGCTGACTGTTTGCGACCCCTTTCTTACCTCTTGGTAGATAAACCTCTTGGAAAGATCTCTGTAAACCTTGCTGGGGTCTGCTCCAAGACAAAAGACTATGCAAGATGAATCTCTAGTCTGATCCCTTCTGGCAATAAGTGTGCACACTCAACAGTCTGTAACAGTTAAATAACACAGTTAAAAGCAAGTAAAAAAGCCCTGAAAACTCTTCCACAAGATTATCTGGTATTAGCAGAACAGCCTGAGCTTTAACTCTGTGACTGCAAAAAGTTGAGCTTGAAGCTGACTTTAGTGTGTCTGTGGAGAGTCTGCGCAGTCCCTTGACATTGCTAACGGGATGCCCTCAGCTGCAGAAATGAAGGAAAGATGTACAAGATGCTGCTTATGAGGGATRAAGGTGCAGGAGAGATCTATCCTCTTGATTCTGTTGAGGGAACAGTGGCCAGGAGGGCATCTGGGTGATCCTTCGACTGACCGTGGTTGGCAGGCACCGCAGAGCGCTGCCAGCTTCGTGAAGGCAGAGCCTAGGAGGGCCCTGAAGGATGGTTGGATCAGGAGATTGCAGGGCTGAGGGCTGCCTGGGCTGCTTTTGTGCATTGTACGTATGTCCCAGGGGATGTGTGATTCTGGAGACAGAGGACAGTTTAAGACCTGTCCCTGGCATGGGCAGGTGGGGTGTGAGTTTCTGTGCCCTGCAGTGGGAGACTTCACTTGTGCTAGAGCCTGGGCACAATCAGGCTCTGCTCCTGTATCTGTACATGGGCAGCAGAAAGATTTATTTCTAAAACACTTTAAATACTCAGGTTTGGGTAGGCTCCTTGTTCATAATTAGCTTAAATATCATGCAAATTATTGCAGGAATGAGTTAACTTTGAACAGTGGTCATTTGTACACTATTAAACTACCATTAGCTTTGTCACCTCTCCATTTCTGACTAAAGACTCCTGAAAAGACTTACTCTTCCAACTTAGCTGAGGTGCCCTTTGGATGTAGTTATGTCACGTGGCCTCATGTTATGACCGTGTCATCAATGCTCCCTCGGCATTTCCATTCTGTGCCTCCTGCCATRGGCAGAGTTAAGAGCCTACTGGTTCCTCATGAAGATGTGGATGCTGTTTGCTTGGTGGCCTCTTACACATCACCCAGGATGGGCTGGATGTGTTTAACCAAAAAGCCTGAACCCCTGCTCTATAGTATGGGACTGCAGAGGTGTTTGGTGATGACCTCCAAGGGATCTTGAGGAGGTGAAGGGTCTGCACACCTCTTTGGCTGTGAGAGATTGGTGTCCAGTTATGATATCAGTAGTGTTATAATAGTCTAGCAGTATATTCCTGCCATTTCTTTCCTGAGTTGTGGGAATTTAATTGAAATTAATTAGGATGGTAGACCTAGTCAAGATTGAGCAGTCTTCATGCAATTTTTTAGTCTCTGTGTTAGTTAGCAGCAGTAGGAAATTATCAATAGGGTGCTCAACACCCTGTTTAAGGATTTAAAATACCCTCAATTAACAAATTATGAAGGCCCCAGGGTATTCTGTTCATAATTGCTCTAAGTTACCATCACAGAGCTGAGGTAGCAGCAGGGAATAGAGATGGCCTGAGACCTATGGGCAGCTGCCTTCTACCGAACTTAAAAGAAAAGTGGAGGGAGAATTCCTCCCAGGAGCTGTCAAATCTGGTGACCTTAACTATGCCAAAGCACAGGGAATGGGAATTGACTGCCCGAGTCTGAAACATGTCCTGAAGCGTCTTCCCACATCTGCAAAGGAAGGTACTCTACTGGAACGAAGAAGAAAATATGAAGGGTTACACGGGTAGCATAAGCCAGGAGGACACCAGCCTTTAGGTGGCAGGGCCTGTGCCCTACACTGGGCATCAGTTACCTGAAACAAAATGTTATCTGTTCTTCCTCTCCGCTAAATACTGATTCTACTTATGTGAAATAGGTTCTGCTGTAAAGGCCAGTCCACAAGCCAAAATTACCCATCAGAGTCATTGAAAACAAGGAAAATAGCTTTACAAACATTTCCTTTTGATATTTATCATACAACTGGATTTAAAAGGAATGTCTTTTTCTTGGATTTTTTAGGAAGTTGTTTGTAATACTTTTAATGAAAAATGTGTAACAATTTGCAGTTTAACAAAACTTTGAGGTTTCTCCAACAGTGTTCTTTTCCGGAAAGAAAGTTTTGTACAGTCATTGTAAAATATATATATATAATTCTAAATCAGTGAATTTTGATGCTGTGAAAATTTTGATGTTGCAAAATACTACACTGATGTTTTCCTACAGAAACAGTTGTTTGTGGAGAAAAATTTCTGTCAAACCTAACTAGCAGTACTTCTTTGGAAAAAAAAAAATTCTTGCCTTTTTGAGCATAATGAAGAATTTACCTTGGTCAAAGTTATTAAGATACTGGAGATATTTGCTATCCTTCCTTATCTTTGATCCTTATAAAATATGTGAAAGAGTTAGTCAACATTGCTTAGCAAATTGGTCTCTGTGCCTTTTTGTTTGCTTTTTCAAAGTTGCCCTATTAAAGATTGGTTCTAGGAGTTTGTCTTTTGGTGGGGATTTTGGTGGGGAAGTCAATGGGATTCAACTCGAAAGGATTTCCTTCATGTTAAGATGATCTACCCTGTTTTCTTGTACCTAATCTGTATTTTATAYGAACAACAACAACAACAAATTTGTTTGAGATGGGGTTTTCAGGTTGGGACAAAGCATCCAGAGTAAATGAATCAAAGCAGAAATCCTAGTATAAGTTGCCATCAGGTAAAGTTTCACAGCATTCCTAATATCTCAGGCCTGATCAAAGACCTCATAGGCACCTCCACAGATCTCTGCTACTGTCTCTCACAGCAATTAGTATTTCCAAATTTCTTCTCCTGTTAGCACTTGTCATGTTCCTCAAAATACATTTGTGAATGAAGAGGGGGTCCCTCCACTCACATCTGCCTTTATCTGTAGGGCTCTTGTTTTGGTTGTCCATGAGCAGAGGGCTTAATGGCACCACTTACTCCCTTGATGCATCTGAAGGGAGTGGTGTCCAGCAATAGGATGAGAGGTGATGAGCACAAACTGAAACACAGGAAATTCCTCTGAACCTGAGGAAAGCCTTGGCTATGAGGGTGTCAGAGTCCTGGAGCAGTTGCCCAGAGAAGTGCTAGAATCTCCAACCTTGGAGTGGTAATCAGTGGTGATGTGGATGTGGTTGATGTGGCAGACCACAGACTCTGCAGTACTGCAGAGTCTGGTTGGAGGCCTGTGGTTAGTAGTGTCCCCCAGGGGTCAGTCCTCGGTCCTGTCCTGTTCAACTTATTCATTAAGGACCTAGATGAAGGGATGGAGTGCTCTCTCAGCAAGTTTGCTGATGATATGAAACTGGGAGGAGTAGCTGATAGCCCTAAGGGCTGCGCTGCCATCCAGAGGGACCTGGACACACTGGGCAATGAGTAACCTCATGAAATTCAACAAGGGCAAGTGCAGGGTCCTGCACCTGGGGAGGAATAACCCTAGACACCCATACAGGCTGGGGACTGACCTCCTGGAGAGGAGCTCTGCAGAGAGGGACCTGGGCGTCATGGTGGATGACAAGTTGACCATGAAGCAGCAGTGTGCCCTCGTGGCCAAGAAGGCCAATGGGATCTTGGGGTGCATTAAGAGCATCTTCAGCAGGTCGAGGGAGGCGATTCTGCCCCTCTACTCAGCCCTGGTGAGGCCGCACCTCAAGTACTGTGTGCAGTTCTGGGCTCCCCAGTGCAGGAGGGATGTGGAGCTGCTGGAGAGAGTTCAGTGCAGGGCCACAAAAATGATTAAGGGCCTGGAACATCTGCCCTATGAGCAAAGGCTGAGAGAGCTGGGCCTGTTCAGTCTGGAGAAGAGAAGGCTGAGAGGGGACCTCATCAGTGTATACAAGTACCTCAAGAGAGGGAGTGAGGTGGATGGGGCTGGCCTCTTCTCAGTGGTGGGCAGCGATAGGACTAGAGGAAATGGCCGCAAATTGAGGTGCCAAAAGTTCCACAGGAAATTGCGAAAGAATTTCTTACCAGTGAGGGTGACAGAACACGGGARCAGGCTGCCCAGAGAGGTGGTGGAGACTCCTTCTCGGAGATCTTCAAAACCTGCTTGGACACCACCCTGTGCCACATGTTCTAGGAGACCCTGCTTGTGCAGGGGGGTTGGACTAGATGACTTCTAGAGGTCCCTTCCAACCTTAAGCATTCTGTGATTCCATGATTCAAAACTCACCTGGATGTGATCTTGTACTAGGTGCTCTAGGTGACCTTGCTTGAGCAGGGGTGTGAACTTGATGGTCTCCAGAGGTTCCTGCTAGCCTCATCCCTGCTGGCTGTTGAAGTTGCCCACTGAAACATCAGGAATGGCAGAAGTAAAGGATGTTGTAGACATGCAATTAAAAAAAAGAAAACAAGGTCACAAAAGCTCAGAAAATGTGTAAATATGGATTATAGATTATATGGAGCTGTGGAGCTGTAGGTAGACGCTGAACCTGAGCCATCAAAGGCCCTCTAGTGCCAGTTTCATTAAATTATGGTACTGTTATGTGAAAAACATCTTCATTTACTTGAACCTAGAAGTGAATCATGATTTGGTTGAAAGGTGAATCAACTTTATGATTTAAATAAAATTCATTTGCATTTAAAAAATATAACAGATCTAATTCATAATTGAGGATTAAAATACCTTTTTTGTCTAGTTTTGAAATATATTTTTTGTATTGATAGCTTTGCAAACTCTCTTCCAACCAAAGAGAAGTGTTTGAATATAGACAACATTGTAGAATCTTTTGAGACAGAAACTATGAGGAAGAAAAAATCAGCAATAGAGAAATCAGAGAAAACCTCATTTAAGTTACCTCACCTAGTCTTTCGCCTCAGTGTACAGGCTGAATGAAACTTTTGTGAACAAATCTGCACTGCATACCATTTTACATAACAGTGCAGATGAACAACCCTACTTCAGATTATTTTAAATGACCTTCAGTCACACAGTTTTTAATYTTCAGAAAAGGAGGGCTATTGTTTCACCTACAGCTTCTACTYTGAGTGGAAGAATTATACCCTCTGCCTCATCCCCAGTCTCTTGTAGCTGGTCAACAATGCCCCATACTTGCTTGTATTTAACCTTTGGTGTCCTTGTTGCTGCTCAGAGGTGCTAGTCCCTTTGCAGCAGTAACTTTGTCTATCCTACATGGTCTCCCGCTTTGTGGAGGTGTGGGACCTGCGCACCTCCTGGAGTGGAAGAGCCCCTCTTCCCCACATCCTGCTTGCTTGGGATGAGCCAGAGATGCTGAACTGGTTCAGGTTCACATTGCAAGCCCAAGCAAAGCAAATGAACTGTGTGTCTTGTCTGGGCATATCATGTGGCCAGGCACAATGGAAGTGCAGGTCTGCTCTGTGCAGGTGTGAAGTGGCTTTTGTCCCTGCAATTGCTGTGCCAAGGGGTCATAGATCCTCACACGGAGCTGTGGTCTGACATCACGAAGTCTAGATATGTGCAGCCCCTTTCCAGCTTGCCTCAGGACTATGTCCAGCTAGAATAGGGTGTGCGAGTCCAGTGCAGATGTGTGCGAGCGCTGAGCACAACCAGGGTCCTCCATTGGGAAAGAGGAAAGGGGCAGACTGTCCACTCTGCCCTTCAGCCACCAGCTATAGTTCACTGCTAGTGGTGGGTGCTCCATGCAGTTACAAGGGAAGAAAGAGGCAGACATACCCTGAGGACATGTTTAATTATGGAAAGATTAATTATGCAAAAAAAAAAAAAAAGCACAAGATTTTAAGTGGTTCATTGGATTATAGGTCTCAATCTCTAAATGCTAGCATTTTACTTAGCAGATGAGTAGGAAGATATCAGATTTTTCCCTAGGCTTTGTTTCCCCACGTGAAGGCACATGTTGAGCCACCTACCACACAGTTTGCCTGTGGTGCAAGCAGTGCCTGTGAGCTCTGGCTTTATGTCCAAAAGGGGCAAATTTAAAAGGCTTAAGGATAGTCAGATGCTCAACTCCCACCTGCAAATCAGTGCGGCTCCCACCAGCAGCACTTACTCTGATCCTGAGATGGCATCAGGAGCTCCAACCACCTTAGGTGACCTTCAACAAACGTGCTGCTACCTTGGAGTGCCCCAGAAGTTGCAACGGTGACTGGCTCTGTCTCTGGTGGGATTTTGACTCCAGAATACACAAGCAGCTACTTGGGGCCAAGCTTACAATGCCAGCAGGACTAGGTAGGACTCTAGTGAGGGAGGGACTCCAGGCTTGCAGAGGTGTTAAGCAAATGCTTCTGCAGAAACAAGTGCATTTTGCAGGATATGTGTGTGCTCTTTTGCATTTATTTGTCTAGCTATAGAGAATATTCTCTCTGAAARTTTTCTTTCTTTGCTTTCTTCACAAAAATATATTATATTGTGAAAAAAATGAACTTATTGCATGCACATTAAATGGCCCTAAAAACTGCAGCTCTCTGAGATGCAACATTACAGCAGCAAAATGCTCTCAAAGCTGCAATARTGTAGTCCAGATGCGTTAATGATTTTGAAAAATGAGGCTAATTTCAGGTCGGACAGAAACTCTGAATATGACCAGTTTCAGTTTCAGTCCCTATCACACATAGTAAATGGAAACATGAAATCCAGATTAAGCAGGGCCCCTTTTCAGTGCAAAATCTAAAGCTCTGTGCTATCTAGGTCAGATTTATAAGAGAAAGCAGAGCCTTAATGAACCTTAATCCTATTAACAGAATTGTCAACTTGGGTTTGTCATGAGAAAGATGATTTTATTCATGAGACATTTGGATAACTTTTATTGGATGACTTTTGCCTCCCCAGTGTATTTAGCGCATCCCCTCCATGCAATGCTCACTCTGTCATTATTGCCTGTTTTGCACTTTAATTTTTGCTCCACACTGCAAACTACTTTCGTTCATCCGGCCAGTTTATGTGCGAGTTGTCTTCCGCTAACAGTGCAGGGCAAAGTGGGGGTCTGATACCTAAGATAAGGTGAAAAGAGATGTTGTAACATAAGCTGTCTTGCAAAAGTTAGTCCTTTGGAGTCGGCTCTTGGTCTGGTTAAGCTGAAGGCTTGTTTGTTGAAAGGCCTTCATCTGAAATACCTATGAATACCTATACCTGAAATACCTCCAGTAGCTATGCTGTTACCTTGAGAAACTTCATGTCTAAAATCAGGAATGTCAGTAATAACAGCTAGATGTAGTAAAGAAGGTCAGCAAGGAAGCAAGGTGTCCTGGTGACTGCATCTTTATGCCACATCAATCAAGAAGAAGCTGGAAGCTACTTAGCTGGGAGACGGGACCGTTTCTGCGGCAGAACAGTGCACATGGTCGGTAAATGTTACGAGCACATGTGGGATCTGGCCACATAGGGAATCGGGGCAACCATGTGGCTGAGGGGAGCAGTATGGGGACACTCACACCGACCATGCCCTGGCCAGGAGCTGCAGAGCTGCTGACTTGGGCCGTGACAGGCAGGGCTGAGCCACCCATGGGCCCAGCACCCCTGTTGACAGTGAGGGCCATGGCCCCTCCTGAAGACTCCATGGAGCAGTGGCCCTCTGCACCTCTGCTGAAAGAGATGCCCTGGATGCAGCTTCTCTTCCCTCTTGTCTCCATCACTGTTGTGGCAGAGTTGGGGCCACGGGGAGCTCAGACCCTGCCCTTGCTTGCTACGAGCTGCTCTCCAGGGCTGTTGGACACAGTGCGTGTCCAGCAGGGCAGCCTCTGTCCACAGTGGGTGCTCAGAGCTGGGAAAAGTGACCTGCTCCATGCTGGGTTTCCATTTAAACACCACAGCAACAGGAGAGGAGCTGGTAATTCTCAGAAGCAAGAGGCGCAGTCACATGCACCCTGCGTGCTCCTTGGCTGGCTCCTGAGACCTTCCCCCTGCCAAAGCTCCCTCTAGGCTCTCTCGAGGCCAGGCTGAAGGCCCCTATGAGGACATGGGTAGGATTGCAGTGACCTTAGCAGAACTGTTCTAGTGTAGAGCACATTTGAGCATCCTTCTCTTGGTCAGAGACCACTCTGAGCCTCAAACTGCTGTGCACCATGTCTTGGACCCCAGTGTGGAAGGCCCTCAGTGCAACACTGTCCAAATATGCTCCTTAGTGCCCCAGAGCAGTCTTGTATGCGCCATGTGCTGTTGCTGCAGTGCACGGTAGTGTGCAGTGAGGGTGTCCCAAGGGCAAGGAACATGCTGCTGGCTGCTTGACAGGGCACTTTAAGCAATTAACATGGTGGCTTTAACCACCATCTTCACTGCCACTTGGAGGATCTCCAAGCAGTTGACTCCTCTGAGAGCGAGCGCTGGGTGACTGGAAACGTAATGTGTTGCTCTTGCTACACAGTTAATGACCAGTCCTTGTGCTGGTTGTGCTGCTGCTTCTAGCTCTGGAAATCTGATGGTGACAACCCAGAGCTGAGGGGCTAAGAAGCGACCTCGCTCCTTTAGGCAGGTAGGTCATGGTGCAATGTGCAACTGTGGTCACTGTGCAACAGTCATGGGGCACGACTCCAAACTGGTCATGAGAGATACGAGGGTAATCACAATCATTGTGCTGTACAAATACATACAAGTGTCTCTGCCGTCAAGTGGGATGGTCTGCTATTCCTCGTTAAGGCCTGGACCTCTGCAGCCATTGCTCGAGCACACACTTCCATTCATCCCAACATTCATTCATTCATCCATTCATGCAGACCCGGGACCTCTCTTACTCCCAAAAACACCTCCTGCTGACAGCATCACTGCTTATTCATATCAGGCCTTTGCTGCTGTCATGCTTCATTTTGAAGATGTAATGAGGCATTAACACTTATCTTTGATGTGTGAACTGTGTCAAAATATGCCGCTCTTAGGCACACTGGATCCATCAGAATCCACCGCAAAATGTGAACAAAATCGCCATTGTTTGGAAAATTGACCCAGCCACAGTGATGGAGCATTGGAGGCTGGCAGGAAGCAGCACTTGCTGCCTTGCAGCCCTTTAATTGCTCAGCCAGGTCCTTCTCTTGCCCCCGTGCTTTCTCAGAGCCACTCATGCTCCGTCCTGTTTTGTTGTCCAAGTCTTCTATTGCTCCACTTAGCACTGAAGCAGTGCTGTGGTTGTGTGCCAGCCTGTCCTGGCTCTTCCTCCTGCTCTGGAGATGCCAACCAAAGATCTAGATAGGGCTTGGACTGCTGGAAGATGTAGATGTTTTTCCCATTAATTCTTTTCTGGGTTCCCGTTCACTGAGAGATTATTTTGTGATAAGCTCTAGGTAGGAGGGTCTTCACGAAAAGTCCCATGCTGGGACTGGGACACTGGACAACTTTTTGGATGCGAAAAGAAATTCTTCTCTATATCTAGCTGCTAAAATGGTCAGTTTCCAAGCTGCAATGTTGTTTTTGTGTGAAATGTCTTTTAGTTTGAGTGTTCTCTTTTATGGACTGCTTTGGAATCAAAAGTATATGAAAAGTAAAAGCAGATGAAATTCAAAAAAGGAATAGAAGAAATGGTGCCTAGGATGAAACTGGAGCATCAAGCAGAATGAAGGCAGTGTCCACAAGGGCTGTGGAGTCCGTGACAGACCTTGCCCCACTTGGCCTCCTCAGGTCTCTGCAGAGATAGATATGTACATAGACAGATACGTACAAACAGGCTGCCCAGAGAGGTGGTGGAGTCTCCTTCTCTGGAGAGCTTCAAAACCCACTTGGACACCACCCTGTGCCACATGCTCTAGGAGACCCTGCGTGTGCAGGGGGGTTGGACTAGATGACCTCTAGAGGTCCCTTCCAGCCTTAGGCATTCGATGATTCTATGTAGATGAGTGCAGCACCGATCTGCATGTCCAGCTACTGGTACCAAAGCAAGCAACAAAACTGATGGATAAAACTCAGGGGCTGCTGGGCGTTAGAGATACGGCCACACTTCACATGAAGCAAAATATATGTAATTTAGTAGCTTAGATTCATAACTTTCAATCTACTAGTTATTTTATCTTCCCAACTGTGACAAAAACAACACCATGATCTGAAGGCACATTACATACTTGTTTTGATGGGATAAAATACTGAATATCCTCAGTAGATTGAGTTACAGGAACCAAGCAGTAGCCTGCAAAGAAATAGAATCATAAAATCATAGAATGCTTAAGGTTGGAAGGGACCTCTAGAGGTCATCTAGTCCAATCCCCCTGCACAAGCAGGGTCTCCTAGAACATGTGGCACAGGGTGGTGTCCAAGCAGGTTTTGAAGATCTCGGAGAAGGAGTCTCCACCACCTCCCTGGGCAACCTGTTCCCGTGTTCTGTCACCCTCACTGGTAAGAAATTCTTTCACAATTTCCTGTGGAACTTTTGGTGCCTCAATTTTTGGCAGTTTCCTCTAGTCCTATCGCTGCCCACCACTGAGAAGAGGCCGGCCCCATCCACCTCACTCCCTCTCTTGAGGTACTTGTATACACTGATGAGGTCCCCTCTCAGCCTTCTCTTCTCCAGGCTGAACAGGCCCAGCTCTCTCAGCCTTTGCTCATAGGGCAGATGTTCCAGACCCCTAATCATCTTTGTGGCCCTGCGCTGGACTCTCTCCAGCAGCTCCACGTCCCTCCTGCACTGGGAAGCCCAGAACTGCACACAGTACTCGAGGTGCGGCCTCACCAGGGCTGAGTAGAGGGGCAGAATCGCCTCCCTCGACCTGCTGAAGATGCTCTTCTTAATGCACCCCAAGATCCCATTGGCCTTCTTGGCCACGAGGGCACACTGCTGCCTCATGGTCAACTTGTCATCCACCATGAYGCCCAGGTCCCTCTCTGCAGAGCTCCTCTCCAGGAGGTCAGTCCCCAGCCGGTATGGGTGTCTAGGGTTATTCCTCCCCAGGTGCAGGACCCTGCACTTGCCCTTGTTGAATTTCATGAGGTTACTCATTGCCCAGTGTGTCCAGTCTGTCCAGGTCCCGAGACAAGACCTGACAAGAAAGAAATGACAGGAGACATGAGTAATTTTCTAAATGTGCTGCAGGGACGGGCACAGTGACTGGACAGGGACAGGGGACAGGACACAGCGTTTCAGGCTGTGCCACAACATGGCTGAGGCAGCCTCCCCAAGGCTGTGGTTTTGGGCCACATCACAGAGCAAGCTGGTGCCTGGACAGGCCAGGACCAAGCAGCTGCTTTAAAATAATGTGCAGTGGGATCACAGCAAAGATTTCCAGAAACGACAGGGGATGCTACAAGCTTCAGGGTTAGTCCTGCTGAAACCATTCACGGAAATGCAKCTGGCATTTTTTTCTGAAGAATGTTACCACTGGGATGGACCCCAAAGGACCCATAGTTGAGACTCACTGAGCCCCTGAATCTATGAGTCACGTGTAAAAGTTCTGACGGAACAATCTGTGCATTTGATTTGATTCCCACTAAAGCCCTCTCCATCCCCACACACCCCCAAAACCCCTCAGTGATAGCTGCTTTGGGTCCTGGACTAGCAGAAATAAAATTCTGCCAAATAGTCACACATGGTTCATATTTTCCATATCTGTTTTTGTGTCAGAGCGAACTAGATGAGAATCAAATACAGATGGCAGGAGATGATGTGGGTTTGCCAGAAGACCTTCAGAAAATGGTGGCAGAAGACCAGGTGGAGGAAGAGGACAAGGACTCTATCCTGGGGCAGTTGCAAAGCATCCAGAACATGGACATGGACGCCATCAAGGAAAAGGCTCAGGCGACCTTCACGGAGATGAAGCAGGCGGCTGAGCAGAAATGCTGCGTCATGTAGAGGAGGCACTGGCTCTGTGGGGCCCTGTGGCCCCTGCCCGGATGAGGTGCTGCCGCAGGGAGGGATGCGAGCACCGTGGGGAAGGGAACGAGAGGAGAGAGAGAGAGAGACATGGTGGAACTGCAGAGGCAAAAATTAGGTCCTGCTACGACATATCTGAGCTAGAACTGACCATCTTTTTTTTTTTTTTTTTTTTTTTAAATGCTTTTCCCCATGGAAAAAAAAATGGCTCAATAAGCAACTATTTGGGAAAAAAATGTGCCTTTTTCCATTTCTCAAAAAGTTCTCAGAAATGCTACCAAATGTATTTTTTAACTGAAACTGTGCTTCTGATGCATAACATATCTGTTGTCACCCATTTTGGAAAACATACATATGTATATAAATATATATACTAAAGCTGGTATTCAAATATTGAAATTTTCTGCAAGATTTTTGAGGTTCTGTTCTGTCTTGCTGTCTCTGCATTGAGAGGGGGGCGCATCAGGCACATGTAGCCATGGGGCCCACGGGCAGCAGGGCTGAGGGCCCCTGACCAGGGCACTGAGCACAGGGGGACCCCCCAGATCTGCCTCACGTGAGCTCAGACCTTGTCTGGCAGTGGCTGCCCCCTGTTTTGCTGCTATTTGTGCCAAATTCTGGGGCTTGTAGTGCCAGCAAACAACTGGCACAGGCTGAAATGGGCTCAGTTCATTTATTCCTTGAACTTTTTCAAAGCAGGTAAATGTGCCCAGGTCAGCCTGTGCCCTGCAGGGCACCTCCTCCTGGAGGGAGATCACAGCTCCTCTGGCCTTTGAGCTGAGTCCATGGAGCAGCTGGTTCATGTTGAGCCCAAGCAGAGTTTTCTTTGCTGAAGTTCAGGGTTTTGGTGGGGAAAATCAAAGTGTTCAGACCTGCACATAGAGCTGTGCACAGAGCCGCGCACAGCATCACACAGCTGGCCTTGCTCCCAGGCCTATGTCTCCCACACAGTAAAGTACTGGGTAGGTCCCCAGAGATATGGGTATGAACGACACTGGGAAATGAGCAGAGGTAGCACTGTCCCACCAGACTCTAAAACTCTCTCTCTCTCTCTCACTCACCTTTTGTTCTCTTGCTGTTTCCACCCAATTCATTTAAAATGAATAAATGCAGTAAATATGGTTTGTTCTTGTCTTCTTTCTTTTCCTTCCTTCCTTCCTTCCTTCCTTCCTTCCTTCCTTCCTTCCTTCCTTCCTTCCTTCCTTCCTTCCTCCCTCCCTCCCTCCCTTTCTCCCTCCCTCCCTCCTTCTCCTTCTCTCTTCTCTTTCCTTTCTTTTCTTTCTCTTCTTTCTCTCTCCCCCACTTTCTTCTCTTTCTCCCTTTCACATTTTTCTTTCCTTTTTCCTTCTCCTTCCTTTCTCTCATCTTTTGCCTTCCTTCCCTCTCTCATTCATTCCCATTTCCGGTCTCTCAGAAGAGGTTTTCCCAGTGCATCCACAGGAGCTGCCTACTCTGCACTGTCCCCTGCCTGCACAAGGCCACGTCCCGGCAACCTGTCCCGTGTCTCCTGAGCACCTTATCGCTCATGTCAGTCCTTCACAGGGGCTTGTCAGGGACTCCAGTTCCGCTCTGGGAAGACATGGCCATCTCATCAGCTGCCACCATCAGCATTTTGCACTGCTGCTGGCAGCAGCGGCTCCAGCCTCAGTGGCAGCTCCAGGTGGGATGGCTCTGGGCTGGATGGATGGTAGCTCTGGATAGAATGGTTCTGGGTGGGATAGTGGTTCCAGGATGGATGGATGGTGGCTCCAGGCCCGACAGCAGCTACGGACACTCCAGACACACTGTGACATCCACACTGGGTCATGCCAGTCCCCGTCACCCTCAAGCCTAGGCAGCGCTGGGAGTGACACCCACTTTCTCCAGCTGCCTTGGCGGTGGCTCCTGCTCACCCAGCCAGTCGCCCAGGATGAGGGAAAGACTGAAACCTCCCCAGGCTGGGGAGAGCTGCAGCCCTGCAGTGCCTCTCATAGATCTCTGCCAAACCTGGGCAGGATCCTTGTGTGCAGGGGCCATGGGCACATCCGTGTTTCCCCTCTGGTCTTCCTACCACTTCCTTTTTGCACCAGGAATCACTCCCCCCCACCTCTGGGGTGGCTGCCCCAGCAGAAATAGACTTTAGCCATGGCAGCTCCTGCTTCAGCTCCCAGCCTTGTCTCCCTTCTGGGACACCTTCCCATGCTACCATCACCAGAGCAGTTGCTGCAGGGATGAGATGCATGGCATGTGCAGGAGCTGCTGCAGGCAGTGGAGCCAGTGCTTGAGGATGGATCCATCTCCTTCGTCTCGGGCTGCCCAAGTGTGCTGTGGCTGAGCCTCCTTGTCCATAAACTGCAGGGAACATGACTGGGGCTTTCGCCCTCCAAATTAAAGTGTGCCTGGGATAGCCTGGAAATCTTATTGGAAGCATCTGCTGGTTTAAAGGAGCTAATTAAATTCGTCAGCGCATATAGGATCAGCATTTTCACGGTTTAAAGGGTCAAAGGAGAAAGTACAACCAGAGTTGCCAAACAAGTGATTAATGAGAGCCCACAAAAATGGGGGTCTGGCAGCAGCGTGGGGCCCAGGCAGGTCCCGCGGGCAGGTGGGAAGGAGCTGAGCTCTGATGTCTGCCTCCACTGCAATGCTCAGGGCCAGCACTCACTGCAGGGGCACAGCCCCATGATACTCCCTAACTCCTTCGTTGAACAGCTGAGTGCCGAAGGAGTCTGGAGCCCTAAGCCTGGCACTGGGCATGTGTGAGGGCATATGTATGCACCTGTATGTGCATCTGTAAGTGTGTGCATGTAGGGGTCTGTCTATGCATGTACGTCTGTGCACATGTGTGTGTAGCACGGACAAGGAGCAGATTAAAGGCGCTGGGTCACGTGGGAGCTGCTGCTGGGAGGACCTACCTGGGATTTGGGTTCTTACAGCTAATAGGATCGCGAGAGCTCAAGGCCATCATCCCATCAAGATAAACGTCTCTGGTGCCCAATTTTAAGCAATCCGAATTCAATTAGGCTAATTGGAAAACAAGTAAAGAAGGATTGTGTTAATATAGCCTTACAGCATGAACCTCCGCCCCCTCCTGGCCACCCTCCTTCCCAGAGGCAGCTGAATACCAGGAGCCCAAGCCCAGGCACTTGACTGCCAGGACACGTGATGCCCCTTCAGGGCAGTGGGGCCAGCATGCGGCACCTGGGCTTATAATACACTGCAAGGTGCTGCACTGCATGTTGCTGCACTGCACTGCACCAGCATGCACAGCTCTTGCAGTATCCCTATGAGCCATGGAGCTCTTCTGAGCTCCTGGAGCTCTCCTCTGGCCAGAGGAAGCCAGCGTTCACCAGTCCAGAAGCAGAGGTGACTTCCACGGTGTGGGCAATAAAGGGGTGATGGAGGAGGCAGCAGCTCCCTCACGCCTTATGCTTCCAAGGAAACACTGACCAGATCTGCTGGGACAAAAGAAGTGAGCAAAGCAAGCACACGCAGTGCTTAATCTGTCGGATGATGAATACAGGGAATGGTACAGTCCCCGCTGGGCCCCTCCCTTATGACCTCCTCCCTCTCCCTGCTCCCCTTTGCTGCCGGCCTCCCAAGTCCAGCTCTAGCTAGGAGCTCCTGTCTGTGCCTCGGGCCCATGTCCTCCCTGCAGGCATCTGCTATGCGAGGCGGTGTTTATTTGAGCCGACAGAGGAAAAGGACTGGAGGAGAGGAAGGAATAATCTGCAGCGTTTTATAGTGGGGGATTCGTTGTGCCAGATAACATCCCATGCACATGACTCAACAGGATGAAAACTATTCCCATGTAGCTTCATCTTCCATGCACAGGAAGCAGGTACAGGAGACAGCTGTGTCTCAGCGATTTCCATCTAAAGAATCTTTGTCAGCTTCTCCTCCAAATTATAGCAATAGTTATTGCAATAACACAATGCAAAATGCCTACCAGCTCTAACTGACATGTGAGAGCACCTCCTGGAAAGGCGAGTCATTTACTCCAGCAACTTGATTCCCTGACAGATATGGCTACATCCGATCCTGCCTGCCCCTGTGCACTTCTAAGGAGAAACAGGTTTGGTGAAGCTGAAATATGCCATAATACCAATTCCTGAGGTGCCACACAAGCATGAGACCTGCCAGGGAAGTTGATGGCCTCAGTGGACTTAGCCAATGGCCAGTGCACATGATGCAAGTCCAGCCTCAACCTCTCTGTGCACTGGACTCAGTGCAGGTAGGACAGCCAGACTTTGGGGATGGAGCAGCCAGGGACCCTCACTGCTCTGCTTTGACTTCTTCACTAAGTCTCCTCTGCTGCCCCAACGGCTCCAGCCCCCACAAAAGAACCCCACAGAGGCCAGTGCCCTTGCAGGCAGCAAATACAAGTGCATTAATAAATGCCTGGAGCAGCAGAACCCTTCTCTGTTAAGGGGGAATAGCTTGTGTACTGCATGGGACGTGTAGGCTGCTTTGGGTGCAGAACTCCACTGGCACTGCAGTTAGTAGCCAAGTTTATGGGTCTTCTCCATGCACATACTGCTGTGACAGGTACCAGAAAACAGCCCCTGCGTCAGTAGCCAACACTCTCCAGGGCACCTGCTGGTGCACCAGGGTCTGGACAAAGTAATTTTGCAGTTTCACCTCATCTTGTCTTTCTTTTTTTGCCATATCAAGAGGAAGAAAGAAAGAAAAAAAAAAAAAGGATGCCTAAGAGTGCTGCAGTTTCTGGAGGGACAGGCATGTTTTGTGCTGGCTGTGAGTGCCATGAAAACCCAGTTCCAAATTAGAAGAAATTAGGGACATTGCACAGTTCATTCATCTCCACTAATAGAGTTCTTGGGAAATACACATGTAGATTAAAGGCGCACAATGGCCCCTGGCTGATTGCTTTGAGTACCCTCCAATGCCCCTACAATGGCACCAACTTGCTTTTTATGCTGTGCACAAAAGCCACACTAACCTTTTCTCCTCTCTTCTGCTGGCCTCTTCCCCCTGGATCCCAGAGATGGCTGGGCTCTTTCTGTTGTTCTGTTGTCTGTTCTGTTTCAGCCTCTCTCCCCAGGGGGCTGTCCCAAAGGCAAACCCCACCCAAAGCCCCTGGAAAGAGCCCCACACTTGGACAAGGAATTACTGCTAGGACATCAGACCACAGACCTTGGTAGCATAATGACAGAAGGCAAATGCCACTGGTTGGTGTTTGGGGTAATTCCTCTAGGCAGGGCACAAAAGGCACCCCCATTGCCTGGGAAAGGAAAGATGAAGAATGGCTGAGGTGGCTCTTTTAACAGAGTATTACAGCTGGAAGTAGTAGTGATGTTTTTCCTTCACAGATGCCCTTCTTGGGCATCTGAAGTTGGAAGCCTCTCCAGAACTAAACGCAGGCCACCAAACACTCTGGATGATGTTGTGTTTGTTGGATTAACTAGCTAGGACAAAAGATGGTTGGTACCTCTGAGTTTGAGGTTGATGTTAGCAGAAGAGATAACGAGAGAAGGGAAGAGAGAGGCAGGAAAACATGGCAGAGACAGGAGGGAGCTGGAGGTAGTAGGTATGATAGCATTAGTCAGTACTGAGCCGTGCCCATGTTCCCAACAAATCCAAGGCAAGGTGTGGGGTGGGTTTCAGTTCTGCCTCTGCTCTGAGGAGGTTTTGGAGATCTCCCATGAAGCCAAGCCCTGCTTTCTAGACTCCCAGCCCCACTCACTTGGGGAAGGGGATGCAGAACCAGCTTGTGTCTTGAGGCTTCCTCAGTGACACCAGTAACTTGGCCATTTTCCCCAGAAATGTTCCACAGAACTTGCCCTAGGCTTGTGAACGCTGAGGGGCCGAGACTTGCCCCTTCAGGCGCCTCCAGAGTCCATCTCCCCTCACACGCTGCACACACATTCACTATAAACCCGTCTTTAAAGGGGGCCAGGTCCCAGCACAGACATCCCACTTGAGCATCGGGCTAAGCATTACCTTTGATGCCTTTTACTCTATGCACTCGAGCACAGTACAGTAGCCTGCCCTGCCCCGTAGTGTCACCTTTGATGGAGTGAAAAAAACCGCTGTGTTTTAGAAATGTGGCAGGCAGAAGATGTCTAGAAGCCGGAGCGACTGGATGAGACCTGCGCGTCCCGCCTTGGGCTCCCATCCTCCCCGCCATCCCGTGGCACCTCCGATGGCGCTGGCCGGAGCCAGGGGTGGGCGCGGGGGCAGCAGCGAGGGCGGGGGCTGGGGCTGCCCTCCCCGTCCCGCCCCGTCCCGTTGCGTCCCGTCTGGGCGCGGGGGGGCGCGGGCCACGGTGCTGCCTCCTGGCCGCGGCGGCACGGAGCGGCCTCGCCCCCACCCCGGGCCCACCGCCCCCCGCTCTGCTCCCCCGCCCCGAGGAGGCCGGTCCGGCGGCAGCGGCGGCGCCGGGGCAGAGCTGCCCGCGCCGCCCTGGGGCCAGGCGGGAGCGCAGCGCTGGGCCGCGACCACCCGCCCCATGCACCCGCCCGGCGCCCTGCTCGCCATGGCCGAGGGCACCTTCTCGCTGTCCGCCCCGGCGGCACGGAGCCCCGGCGGGAATGCGTCGAGGCTGCACAGCATCGAGGCCATCCTGGGCTTCCCCAAGGAGGACGCGCTGCTTGGCCCCTTCCCGCCCGACAGCGGCGGTGGCGCCAGGGAGGGGGACAAGCGCGGCCCGCGGCTCTGCCTGCCCAAGATGCCCGCGGAGCCGCCGCCCGCGGAGCCGCCGGGCCGGGCCGCCGAGCGCTTCCAAGGTGAGGCGGGCCGGGCCGGGCCCGGGAGCGCCTCGCCCGCCCGTCCCGGGGCCGCTCAGGGCCGCTCTCCCCTCGTAGAACCCTTCTGCCCCAGCGGCGCCAGCCCCGAGCTGCCTGCCGGCAGCGGCGGCGAAGGGAAGCCGTCGGACGAGGAGCAGCCCAAGAAGAAGCACCGGCGGAACCGCACCACCTTCACCACGTACCAGCTCCACGAGCTGGAGCGCGCCTTCGAGAAGTCCCACTACCCCGACGTGTACAGCCGCGAGGAGCTCGCCATGAAGGTCAACCTACCCGAAGTCCGCGTGCAGGTAACGCCGGCACCGCCCGAGCCGGCCCCACGCTCCCGATGCGCGCAGCCCCGGCACCCAGCCCGGCCCGCCTTCCCCCAAGAGCCGCCCTGCCACTCCCCGGCCCGGGGCTGCCGGGCTCTCTCTCCAGCCCTCCTCATCTCGACGTGGCGGCTCTGGCCCGGCCCGGTGGGCTCCTTCCAGTCCCAACCCCGGTGGCCGAGGAGCTAGAGCTGCAGCGGGACGGGAGCTGCCAAGAGAGTGGCCGAGGCCCTGGCCCCAGCCCCGATCCCGGGCCCAACCCCAGTCTCGGATGCAATCCCGGCCCAGCTGCGAGCCTAGCGGGCAGGGCCTGGCTTCACAAGCCTTGCGTACCCTTCATGTCCCCTCCCCGTACGTCTCACCTGCTGTGCCGAGCACCCCAGCCATCCTGTGCTGCACCCAGCCAGGTGAGCAGCTGCACATCCACTGGGCTCCGAGCCTAGCTCCCTGCCCACTCCTGTGCTACCTCTCTCATATCCCATATCTGCTTTACTCCCTGTGTGTGTCCCTGATGTTGCGGGGAAGCCTCTGTGCCCAGCGGCCCTGCTGACATGGACATGCTTGCAGGTTTGGTTCCAGAACAGACGGGCCAAGTGGCGGCGGCAGGAGAAGCTAGAGGTGACCTCCATGAAGCTGCAGGACTCTCCCATCCTCTCCTTCAGCCGCTCGCCGCAGCCAGCACCCATGGGTGCCCTCAGCGGCAACCTACCGCTGGAGACGTGGCTGAGCCCACCGGTGCCGGGCGGCACAGCCCTACAGACGCTGCCCGGCTTTGTGGCCTCCCCACAGAGCCTGCCTGGCAGCTACACCCCGCCGCCCTTCCTGAACTCTCCAGCGGTCACCCACAGCCTGCAGCCCCTGGGTGCCATGGGGCCGCCACCGCCGCTACCTTACCAGTGCGGGACCACCTTTGTGGACAAGTTCCCCTTGGATGAGGCAGACCCACGCAACACCAGCATCGCTGCCTTACGCATGAAAGCCAAGGAGCACATCCAGTCCATGGGCAAACCCTGGCAGACCATCTGAGCCACAACTCCCAGCACTGCGCAGGACCCACCTGGGGACTGGAACAGACTGGCGCTGTGCAACTGCCGGGGCTGGGGCCACTTGCCTGGCTCGCTTGGCATTCACAGCTCCCTGCGCTTCCTCCCTGCCTGCTGCACCACCGGCTGAGTCTAGCGTAGGAGCAACCTCCGTGCTCTCCCTCCTGCACTGGACACTAGTTGCAAGAAAAGCTGCGGTAGGGTGAGGAGCTGGGCGAGTGGCAGGGAATCGAGGCCAGTGTTACTGTGCATTCTTTTTTTTTTCTTTTTTTTCTGGTTTTGTACCATTAAATGGCACGACCTATGAGGAAGCCGAGCTTGGTGTTTCTCGCAGCTGAGCAGGGCACCATGAGGCAGGGGGTTTCACCCATCCGGCCCAGGGGCTGCACCAGCTCCATGGGATGGCCCGACCGGCGGGTCTTGCAAGCGCTGTGGGTGCTGAGATGGTCCCGTCCTGCCTGCCCCAGTGCTGCTGCCTGTGCTGTGCTGTGCAGCCAGGACTCAGACTGTGGCATCCGTATTTTCCTTCATCTCTGTTACGGCCGTAAGGGGCCCAGGGCGGTGCTGCAGACCCCGCTACTGCAGTGACGAGCGCTTCTCCTTAGGGGTGAGGGGACCGCACAACCCCGTGTGTATGTGGGCGACTCAGTGCAGGCTGGAGCCCCCCGTGGCACCACTTCCCACAGGCTGCACAAGGGCAACCACTCTCCTCAGCTCCAGCTCTGCACTTACCTTTGGGGCTCTCATGGGCAACACATTGGCTGTGCCCAGCTTCACTCTGGGAGCTCTGGAGCCCTCGGTGGCTCTTTCCAAACACCCCTCCCCGCTGGGCTGCCCATGCAGGTGCTAGGGGGATCGCTCTGTGCCGGGACAGCCCTGTCTTCCTGCCACCACAGAGTTGAGCCTAGGGGTTTGTAGGGGTGGCTGCAGCACCTGCAGCTCCCGCTGTGCTGGCTGCAAGGGGCCAGGGATGAGGTGGGCTTGGGCAAGAGCAGCAGATCCCCTTGGACAGYGATGCCTGGACTCTGTCCGGAGCAGTGCCGCCCGCCTTTGCTCTGCTGAGCTCTGGGTGGGGGTAGGGCCCAACTCCCCCAACTTGGCATCTTTCTCCACAGCCTGGATGCTGCTCCCAGGTCGTGCTGCCGATGGACTGAGCGGCCCGGGGGCATGCGGAACCTCATCACAGCTTTAGACCACATGGCTCTGACTGCTCCTGGCTCCCCGCAAGGTCCCTGGGACCTTGCTGATCAGTGCTGCAGCCAGCACCAACCGGTCAGGATGGGCTAGGAGCAACAGGAGACAGGACAGCAGCCAGCAGTTGAAAACACCTATTCACATTTATTGTTTTGTTGATCCAGTGTCTATAAGCCAAAAAAGGTTAAAAAAAAATTATGTCAGCCTTGGGGGAAAGTTCTTCTAGCAATGTATCAAGCAGCTCTTTTGTCATATATGGCACATATGGACACTGCAGTGGGTTCGCTACCCACAGGAATAGCCTGTATGCACTCATGTCCTTCAGGAAAGCACTGAAAACGTTTTTAACAAGCTGAGCATGCTAAGTGGATATAGAGAGGGAAATATTTTCCCAGTGAATGAAGTGACACAACCTGGCATATGCAAACATGCATCTTCTTTGTATCTTCCCCGCTTCCCTGTGTTCGTACACTTTCTTTCAAACTGTCCCATTTCATTTTAAAAGCCCGTTTGTTCAGTTTGTTGTAAATACCTCCTCCTCCTTAATTGGGTGCTGAGTCTAATAATCCTGCCTCAGCTTGTTAACTGTACAATAGCAGTCAGAGTTAATGACCCATTAGTGATTAATTCCTTAACCAGCATCTAATTGCTCACTGTAAAACCTTTTCTTAAAACTGGATTAAATCATCTAGATCCTTAACCACTTCTGTACTCTAACTTTGCTAAAGCTATTAGCCCAGCCTTTCTGTGTGAACTATTTCTTCTTTCGCTTAACCTTTCTTAGTAAGATGGCATTTT
The DNA here is from genome assembly GCA_003342815.1 of Eudromia elegans. Lineage (NCBI taxonomy): Eukaryota > Metazoa > Chordata > Aves > Tinamiformes > Tinamidae > Eudromia > Eudromia elegans. The sequence continues at coordinate 110,884 of PTEX01000058.1, forward strand.
TAGTGTCTATATTTGAAAATCCTCGCCACATTTGAGGTTTTAAGGGAAGAATTATATCAATAAAATTCTGCAAGCCAAAAGATTTAAAAAACAACTCTTCTCCAACATCACTGCCTCCTTTTGCCCTAAGGACAGGATGTTGGGCTGCCCTGTCACCAGGGATTGTGTCTGGGTGGCACCAGTGGGGCCAAGCACTCCCAGGAGAGTTATTAATTCAGAGTCCTTCAAAGCTTTTTGTGAACATTTTCCTGTCCATGTAGCTCAGGCTAGTTCCTCATGCAGAGCTTTGCAGCGTGTATGAGTCATCTATCTTGACTTCAGCAAAGCTTTTGACACTGTCCCTCACAGCATCCTCCTGGGCAAGCTCCTGAAGTGGGGGTTAGATGAGTGGACAGTGAGGTGGATTAGGAACTGGCTGAATGACAGGACCCAGAGAGTGGTAATCAGCAGTGCCGAGTCCAGCTGGAGGCCTGTGGTTAGTGATGTCCCCCAAGGGTCAGTCCTCGGTCCCGTCCTGTTCAGTTTATTTATTAACGACTTAGATGAAGGGATGGAGTGCTCCCTCAGCAGGTTTGCTGACGATATGAAACTGGGAGGAAGGGTCCTGCACCTGGGGAGGAATAACCCTAGACATGCCTGCAGGCTGGGGAACRACCTCCTGGAGAGCAGGCCCGCAGAGAGGGACCTGGGCGTCATGGTGGACGACAAGTTGACCATGAGGCAGCAGTGTGCCCTCATGGCCAAGAAAGCCAATGGGATCCTGGGGTGCATTAAGCAGAGCGTCTCCAGCAGGTCGAGGGAGGTGATTCTGCCCCTCTACTCAGCCCTGGTGAGGCCGCACCTTGAGTACTGTGTGCAGTTCTGGGCTCCCCAGTGCAGGAGGGACGTGGAGCTGCTGGAGAGAGTCCAGCGCAGGGCTACAAAGATGATTAAGGGCCTGGAACATCTGCCCTATGAGCAAAGGCTGAGAGAGTTGGGCCTGTTCAGCCTGGAGAAGAGAAGGCTGAGAGGGGACCTGATTAATGTATATAAATACCTCGAGAGGGAGTGAGGAGGATGGGGCCGGCCTCTTCTCAGTGGTGGCCAGTGATAGAACTAGAGGAAATGGCCGCAAATGAGGCACCAAAAGTTCCACAGGAACTTGAGAAAGAATTTCTTACCAGTGAGGGTGACAGAACACGGGAACAGGTTGCCCAGGGAAGTGGTGGAGTCTCCTTCTCTGGAGATCTTCAAAACCTGCTTGGACACCCTTGCCACATGCTCCAGGAGACCCTGCGTGTGCAGGGGGGTTGGACTAGATGACCTCTAGAGATCCCTTCCAACCTTAAGCATTCTATGATTCTATGATTCTGTGAAAGAGAGCCAGCCTGGCAGAAAGACTCCCATGGAAAGAGTGGCCACCACAGAGCTCTCCACATCTCACATCCTAATGACAAGTCACCCAGGATTAGCGTCACCTGCCAGCACGGAGACTGCTGCAAAGCAGAGGTCGATTTTGCTTTCCCAGAGCACTGATGCCAAAGTGGAACACCTAAGAGCTGGCATAATGTAAGTAAATATGTGACCGCCCATCTTCTCTCCAATTGCAAAACATGGTGCTCAGACACCCAGACCCATCGCATTGAGTTTGCCTGGACATGTGCCTGAAAGATTCCCCAGCAAAGGCGAGGCCCTCACTGGACTCATACATCCCATAGAATGGAGCAGGGAGGGATGGGAGGAGAGTTCCCTCCCCAGGGAGGGAATTAATAACCATGTGAAAAGCCTCAGCCTGAAACTTGGTCCCCACACCAGCATTGCTCAAGCAGAAAGTGCATGCTCAATGCTCTGCCTCAGCCTGCTCCAAATCCCACGGGGATCCAGGAAAGCCCAGAACGCTGTTGTGAGGTTCAGCTGAGCTCTTTCCATGCAGCTTGATGGGCTCCCAGCTGAGGGAGAGGGTTGAGAGGGCCCGGAAGGGATGGCTCTGGCTCGGCTGGTGACCCCAGTGGGAGCAGAGGGCTGCCCTGGTGCCCACCCACGGCCAAGGCCACAGTAGGTCACAGCCCCAGCCCCAGCTTAACTGCCTGTTCTGAGCTGCAGGGCTGTGGAGACGATGGCAGAACCACATCCGTCCTCCGCTTAGGATGAGCTAAGCCCTGCAGGGTCCTGCTCCCACACTCCTGTGACCCCATGAGACTTTGGAGCTTCATCAGCTTCCTTCCATGGTTCACCAGTCACTGAAAAATCCTCTTATAAGAAAAGATAGAATAAAACAAATGGGACAGAAAACTTTGCAGGAGACACTGCTTCAACCAAGACCATCACTCTGATAACATCCCTTTTTCTTCTGGCAGAGTGAACACTGCAGCATGTCTCTGTACCCTGCCAATGCATGGTGTGCAGGCTTGGTGACATTAAGGACTCATCCCTCTGCCGTATGACATATCTGCCCATTAAGGACACTGAACTCTGAAGCACTTGGTGTTGTGCGGACAAGGGATTGAGGCCAGTTGGGCAGGCTTTCCTCGGCCCACAGCTGGGAGGGAGGGTAAGTGCAGGCAGCAGGAGCTGGATCAGGGCTGGGGGCAGCAGTTTGCAGGGGGAGGGTGTCTGGGTGGGCACAGAGCCTGTGTCCAGCCTCAGAAGGAAGGTCTGTCCTTGGCTCCTTCCTGGTCAGCAGCCAGGGAGCGAGAGCATCTCCAGGCAGGAGGGATGCTGCTCTTGAGCAAAGATTTAAAGTAAAGGGCATCCCAGAAGACCAGCTTGCTTCTAGCTCCCTCTGCCCATGGGCCCCGGGAAAAGGGGAATGCTGTTTTGCACGCAGGGAAACTAAGGCAGGGAGAAACATGGCCCTCTTAAGGTCGGATGGGGACAGTATGAGCAAGTCCCTGCATGCGGGCAGATGGTACCTTCTGAGACCTGCCTGGTGAGCCAAGCATTCCCCAAGGCTGATGCAAACTCTCAGTCCCCGAGGCTCCATGCTCTGCAGGTGCCATAGCTGAGACCTGGTTTTGGGAGTTGTGGGGCCAGTGAACAGGATCCCACTTGGCAACATCTCCCAGGTAGGGCCTTGGCTTGTGGGCCCACTCTAACCCTTCATTTGAATGTGCAGCACATGCACCCATTTTTCCAAGGACTCTGGCCACATAAGAAAGAGCTCCACCTCCCCTGGCTCCTTTGCAGATTGTCCCTAGTGCTGCTGGGGGCTCCCTCCATGGCTTCCAGGAAGGGACAGCTGACCCAGATATGTGGGGTGCCTCCCGGATGACTCCTCATCCAGGGCCTGCAGGGGCCGAACCGCAGCATACGGCGCACGGCACAAGCAACACAAGGAAACAAGACCCTTCCAGCTGCTCTACTGGGAGAGAATCTGTCACCTCTCCAAGCAGCTCTCCTTCCGCCTTTTTCAGGAAAGGACTCTGCTGGGGCTGTCCCAACCTAGTGCTGCACCGAGACGAATAAAATGTCCTGGCAGCAGAGGCCAAGTTGCACCCGACAAGTGCTGTGTCTGTGTCCAGATGTCCTGTCCACCAGACAGAGACACAGAGACTTGCAGAAAGGCGCAAGATTAGCATGTTTGAGTTATAAAAACCCTGGACAAGCAGTTAAACGTGGTCAGGAAGCCCCTTTGGGCTCATCATAGACTGGGATATCTCCTGAGATAAATGGAATCAAATCTACGACTCAGAACATCAGATGAAGCGTGCAGGCAGTCACAACCTTGTGGAGAACACTCCTAGTTGGTACTGCAGAGTCTTTTCCTCCACCGTTTTGCCCTGGGCAAAACGGGCAAGGGCTTCGGGCTGTGAATCGGGGTGTTATTTCAACCTCAGTTCATCTAATGCCTGCACTGGGAACACGTGAGCAACTCTCAGATACCGAGGGCAGCGCAGAGCATCGGCAGCATCGCGCAACGGGCCGKCCACGGGGCCGCTACTACCTCTCGATGCTGCCGCGCAAGGGCGGGCTGGGTCGGGCCGGGGGGCGGTGCCCGCAACTCCCTCCATTGCGGTGCCTGGGAGAAGGGCGCCGCCTGCCGGGGCCGGGCGGAGCGGCGCGCCCGCCGCGGCACCTCGGACGCCCGGAGCGGCCCACGGGTCCCATCCCGTCCCGGGGGGCTGTTCTGCCCGTGGGTCCCTCCTGTCCCACGGGTCTAGACCAATCTCAAGTCCTGGCTCATCCCTGCAGGTCCGACGTCCGGGGCTTTGTTTCTTGATACAAGAAAGAGCCTCCTGCTCACACAGGATGATCCCAGTTTCTATTTGCATAAACGCACTTCCTATCAATTTGTGCAAAATTTAACTAATTCCTAATTTCATGCATTTTTAACAAAATCCTCTTTTCTAGGTGTTTGCAGAGGGGCCAGAGAGGTCTCTCTCACCATTCCTGACCCATCAGATGGCTACAGTCATGTGGGACTCATGGCGCGCCCTGGTACACATGGGTGCTTGTGCGGTCCTACTGAGTGCAAAACTTGCAGCCAGCTCAGCCGTCACCATGTCTCATCTGCTGCACATGTGGAGCCATTACAACCACGAGCAGGAGCAGCACTTTGGAGGCCCAGGAGACCAGGGAGGCGGCATGAGAGGAAGTAGATAGAGCCCCTGGAAGCCCCCTTGCAAGGGTCCGTGCTCCATGTCCTGCTTCACCGCTGTCCCACTCAAGCTCTCTAATGTGTGTGCATGGTGGCTGCTCTCCAGGAGAAGTGGGAATGTCTTTGCCCCGCCGAGCCAACCCCAGCACTCAGCGCAGGCTGCTGCCCCTTGCTCTTGAGCTGGTAAATGATGCCAGAGCTGCCCCAGAAGGTGCTGTTTTTTCTTATTGCTCCTTGGCTGCTCCTGTCAGGACGAGCCAATGAAAGTGTTGAGTCCTCCTTGTCTTCCTCATCCCACAGGGCAACCTCCAGGGCTCACAATGTTTGGTCCCTGAGGTATTGCAGTGTTTGGGGGCCCATGGGTCACGTTCTCAGGCATGTGTGCCCATGTGCTGGGCACTGTGCCACCAGGCAACAGTGCATCACATGCTCTGCACCCTGGGGGACACTGTCACCTTCAGGAAAGAAAAACAGCAGTACAAAATGAAGCATCTGGGGATTTGCAATGGCTCAGCCAACTTCCACTTTAACTCAGACAAAAGCACCAACTCACTCTTTTTCTTAGTACTATTTATTGTGAATATTGAAAAATCATGTGGTTTCAAACTAAGAGGTGAACTGATTGGACAGGTAAGTCATTTAATTAATTGGAAGACCCTTCCTTGACAATTATATATACCCAAAGCAGTTGAAGCAAGAAAATGCAACTCTGAAAACAAATAGTTTGGTCAATGCTGAGGCACACATGAATGTGTATTTAGATATTTTACACAAAGGAAATTTTGTTTACAGAAAAGGAACCTTGTTTGTTATCAGATACAATCAGAAGCTTGTGAAACATAGTCTCTTGAGGAAGATATGCCCTTCCTTCAGGTCTGAGGGATCTTCAGCTCAGTGGGCTTTCCTTCATGTTCACAACTTGCAGCAGATACTCCATCATCTAATAAGAAGAGATGAATAGTGTTTATAAAGCAGTGCTGACAAAAGTCACTCACTAAGTTAATAAGCCCAATATATAACTGCTCTGTCTTGGCATAACAAATACAGGCTTCATAATCTTCCCATCACAGACCTCTATTTGTTTTGGTTAGCTTAAAAACTGACTGCCTCAGTAGGAGAAAAACCATTCTCCCTGCAATTGCGCCTGCCATCTCATTTGTATAATGACTCGTTAGCGTTAAAAGTCAAGGCACAGAAATGATTTGAGGTTTATTTCCAACATTTTTACACTTAAGCCAATTTACAAAAGTGAGATTTTTTTTCATGCCTTTAATAGCAATCCATCCACTGAATGAAGTGCAGCAAGGTCTTAATTTGCTTGGTGCTAACTGAAAACAGAAGAAAATAGTTCAGGTGCAGAACACTTGGGTGCAGAACTATTTTGCCCCTCTCTATGGGGCTTTTTAATTATTTGTAGGTTACAGCATTTTTGCCTTTTTGAAAGGAATTTTTGCTTTTCTCCTGAGCACCAGTGGTGAACAACACACCAAAGGAACCTGGGCCAGACCTAACCACGGTTACCTGAAGGGCTTATCAGTATTTCCCTCTGTAGCCTCTAGCTTAGGGGTCCTAACTTCTGATCTCTAATTTAGAATTTAAATTTTAAATTAAATCAACAGCCCATGAAATAAAACCCTTGCAAGTTCATTTATTTCTCACAGCACCTGGCTCCCTTCCCTTTTGTTCAGCAGGCAGGAATGTGTCCATCACACACAGATGGCAGTACCTCAGCAAGGATTCTCAGACCAGGAAAGATGCAGCCTAACCCTGGAGCGCTCCGGGACAGCTATCTCACCAGCTGGCAGTGACCACTGACCACTGGAAATAGGCGTCCTGTCCTCCTATAATGAGCTTGGTCCCTGCTCCGAGCTGGAAATGAATTTTATGCTACTGAACTGTTAAAGGTTTCYAAAAAGTAAAGAATGTTATTTTGACCGGCAGGTCTTCTGCACCTGGAAGCAGATGTCAAAAAGATGCATAGTTTGATTTTGAAATGTCCGTTTTTAACTTAACTAAAGCTAATGGAAAAGATCAATATGTATATTATTTATATATGATATGTATATTAATCAGCCTGTGTATAATGGCATATTTGTGTCCAGCCAGAGGAAAGCAGAAGTTACATCCTCCTTTCAGGATTACCCTTTACTCTGGGTAGAGACAAGCTAATTGCTGAGTGCCAGAGACCACTGGCATGCTGCCGTACATCTTAATTTTATGGAAATTTTACCGCTCATTGGAGAATGTTGGAAATCCAAGACAATTGTATCAATAAATGTTCAATGTCCATCTACAAAAATATGGATTAAAGATAAAAGTATATAAACATGAACATGATTCATCTCACTGAATAAACATATAGCCTTCTTAAGTACTATTCATTACCAGATAGTTTCATAAGTCAAAATATGTAGCATTTTATGTAGCATAACGTAATTTGCTTATAACGATTACATATTTGTACACCGTAGAACTAAAGATGAGATAAAGAGTTTACTTTTAGATGGTATTAGTCACAGTTACTACAAGTGTCACAAAGCCAGAAAGAAACATATGGACAGCATTCATATCAGCAGGTAAAAGACTTAAATCATGGTTTTATTTAATGGATGAATCTGTATCTGTATTCAAGTCAATGACAAAGTGCTCACTGACTTAACAGTGTCCTAATCTCAGCAAAGTTACTCCACGACAGGAAACACATCACATTGCAGCAGAATTACAGAAGAAACCCAACATCTCCAAGGGAGAATATTAATCTTTTTGTACCATTTCAGAATAACTCAGAAGAATTCTGTAGTTTTATCAGCATTACTGTACCTCATGTACTATAAAGAAAGTTTTCTGTAAATGTGGTAAGTTACGTGTTATTTCATTACCCCAGCAATTTTCTGTAAAATCTCACTTTTGAGTATATTTGACAAGATTCTCCAAAATAACAGGATCAAATCTATTCCAAAGTCTTGTTCTTTTGTGAATGAACAGTATGTTCATAAATGTGAGGGGGAGAGGAGGTGCATTCCAGGCACAACAACAACTTGTTAGTGGCCACAGCCCCATGTCACAAGCTCAGGAATGGCCACCGCAACAGTCAGCACCAGTCCCCAAAGACACTCCTGCCTCGAGAGGGCTGCACAAGACAGGGGCTGAGCAGGGAGCAGAACCTGCCTGGCCACCACTCTGTGCACCCATTCTGTGGCACTGGGCACCCCAGGCGGCAAGATAAGGACAGCACAAAGAGCCACTAGGGACAGCCATGACCATGTACAAATCCCTCACTCTCCTTCTGCTCCTGCTGCCCTGGCTGCTTCTTGTTACCTTGATGTCTCTGAGATGGTTCACACCTTGGTGCTGACTGGGTCATCCAAGCATAGAGTGCCATGAAAGAGAAAAATAAAGACCTGCCAAGTGCCTTGCACAGAGTACAGACACTGCAATCTGCACAGTGCTCCTGAGTGTCTGCTCACCAGCAAGCGAATTCATCAGAGATAAAAATCTGTGACAGACTACTTGTAATTCAAGGGTAAGGTCTAACTTCTACCAAATGACTTCTTCATTAGATATATTTCTGCTAATTTTCTGGGCAATCTCTAAGTTGAGGAAAGTTGATATGTCACTGGAAAATAAGCATTAAATATGCAGAATCTCTTTACTATAAACTTACGTCCTTCCAGCTGCTACTGCCATCCGTCTCCCAGGCACTTCTGGTGTACCAGGGAAGCCCTTCTTTTAAGACATGAGTGCTTTTATTTTCATTTCCTTCCAGCAGCCTTAGTAAATATTTGGACACTTCTTCCCACTGCAGGTAGTCTTCCAGCTGCTTGGTATTTTCAGGTGATGCTGAAAATGGGATCTTGTTTTCTTCCTTATCAACATAGGGGAAATCTCCAGTGCTCTTTTTCCCCATTAAGTGTCCTGTAAGAACAACGGAGCAGCATGAAATTAGAAAAGATGCGAGTGGGATCGGACAGGACAGGAAGGGACGGGACCAGATAATATCAAAGTTGAAGCACGCCTGGGACTGGGAATTTTGTACCTGCGTCTCACACAAGTAAATCCCTGTGTCTCTTGCAGGGAGCAGGAGTCCAGCATGCAGCCGGGACCGGGAGGAGCAGACTGAACGCAGAGCTCGCAGAGGGGTGGCAGGTTTGGCCCTTCTCTTCCTGCCTGGATGGGCGCTGTGGCAGGTCCCACAGAGCCGATCCAGGAGCAGAACTCGCTGCCCTCTCCTATCCCCGGCCCCGCGGCCACTAAAAGGAGATGGGAAATGTCCCTGGGACGCGGAGCGGGTGCCGAAGGTTCGCGGGGAGGGGAGCGCTCGGGCAGCGCCCAGCATCGGGCGCTCCTCGCGGCTCGGACTCTGCGGGAGGCCGCGGCGCACGGGACTTACCCACGGCCCAGTGGCTGCCGCGTGGGTAGATCTTGGTGAGAGCGGGGGAACCGCCGGGCTGCAGCGGCGCCGCGTCGCCCCGCGCCGCCACGAGCGCCACGAGCGCCAGCAGTGGCAGCGCGTGGGGCCGCCGCGGCTCGGGGCTGCCCATGATGCCGCCGGAGCCCCGTGCACTGCGTGGCCCGAATGACTCCGAACGCCTGCAAAGCTGCCGGAACACGCGGAGCTACCCCCGCCGCCGCCTTTATAGGGAGCCGGGTCGGGCACGCGCGGGGCTCCCGCGGCCGCCGCCTCTGCGCGGAGCCGCCGTCGGGGACGCGCGCCCCCCCGCCCCCCCCCGCCTCGGACCCTCCCCCGCGCCACGGGGGCGGTGGCTCCTCCACCCACTGCCTCCCTTGCAGGACCCCTGCGCGGCGCGGACACAAGTGGCGTGGGTGCGGGGTGGCTCCGCTCTCGACGGCTCCATGTTGCCTGAGGAGGGGAGTCCTGTCTTCTGCACAGACTGTGTGGAAACAGCCCTGGAAGTTGTTGAGGGCCCTGAGCCACTAAAACAGCAAGTTGACAACGTTGTACAAAAGCCTATGAGGAAGAAGCCAGGTTTGCCATTCTTATTTATTTATTTATTTATTTATTTATTTATTTATTTATTTATTTATTTATTTATTTGAACTGGACAAACTACTTCAAAATGACCAAACCCAGACACACTCATGTGAGGCTTATTTAAAGAGCAGATCTTGCGCGGAGTTGCTCCTTATTTCCCATGTCGCGCGTATTCACTGTCACAGGAATCATTAATACAATTCTCACATTTAGGGGATGTTTTTCTTGTGCTGAAACACTGTGAACCTTGTGGAGCTCCAAGGCCCTGGAGCTGCCTGACTCCCTCATGGATAGTGGGCGAAAACCTGCCAGCTGCGAGGATGCAGACAGGCCAGACAAGGATGGGGTGGGCGAATGGCTGGCGGGGCGGCAGGCGGGTAGGGAGCGGGGCTTGGAGCTTTTGTCCCTGGAGGACCCAGCACTGACTGAGCCGCAGGGTGGCCTTGCGATGCGGAGGGATGGGGCGAGGGGCCAGCACGTGGCTGGCACCACTTGCTGCAAGGCAGCACCACATCTTGTGGCTGACCCTGTGGCAGCAGCTGTGGCAGCACCATACCGTGCTCCAGACGGAAACTGGCACCGCTCTGAGGCAGCCTCTTCCCTGGCTGAGCGGGTTACTCTGGACAATCTCTCTGGAGCTGACTGTGTCCTACAGGAGCTAAACTGTTCCCAACTTGGATGCTGGCTGATGGAATCTGCTTTTACTGCCTAATGTGACTCGCTCTGTGGTTTTGGTTATTAATGATGCCTTCTGGTTTGATACAGTAGCAGCCTTGTGCCTCTGTCAGGGCTTCGCTGCCCTGACATGCAGGACATGCACCATGGGCCAAGCGGCAGCTGAGGAATGTGGTGGAAAATCCATGGGAAATCCTAATTGACCACCATGATCCTGGACAGGAAAATGATAATCAAGGAATCTCTCTGTTTTCAGGAAAAAAACCACCTCAAGACGGGCAGGCTTTCCCAAGCCTGGCTGCTATGGAGCAGCTCTGCTCTGGGGATGGCTGCTATATTAGGTTGCTTTAATTTGAGACTGTTGCTCATGCTCTTCCTCTTTTGTGTCTTGCGCTGTGGACTTAATAAAAATTTAATTTATTTTGCCCTTTGGTCAGTGGAGTTACAGTGAAAAAAAATACTGAGTTATAGAGCCAGTTGAATCTGGGGTTGGCTTTACTTTTTAATTAGCACTGGTTTTTCAAACAGAGGGATGTGTTTGCCTGGAACACACAGGTGTTTTCAGGGTTTTGCAGCAGCGAGCCAGGGTCCCTGGGTGGTCTGAGCAGGCCCAGGCCCAGATCTGCCTGGGCTCTCTGGGGGCGCTTGGTGCTTGTGGAGTAGCCACTGTCCCCATCCTCACCCCCCAACAGCCAGTGGATCCTCCCCAGGATGGCCACTTTCCTGCATGCTGGCAACCGGAGAACCCATGAATTTTTCATGGGCAGAACTGGTGTCTGTTTTCCACCCGTGGCTCACGTAGCCCCGGGTGTCCCTGGCGGGCAGGGCGCCCACTCATCACCTGCTCCGCTTGCTGGTGGCTCTGGCCCAGAGACGGCAAAGCCTCGCAGGCCCTTTCTTGTCCTTCATGGGCGACAGGCGGGACAAAACTGGCAAACTAGCAGTGAGCAAAGGGTAGAAAATTGTGGAGCAGCTGGGCTGGAGTCCTGGAGCCCCTGGTCCAGCCTAGTTCCAGCCCAGGTCCATCCCTGGCTCCGAAGCATCCTGTCGGGACCGAGCCAGTTGGTTTGAGTATCTCCAAGGATGGATATGCCACTACCTCTCTGCCCAACCCACTCCTGCATTGGATCATCCTCACAGCAAAGTGTTTTCCTGAGCTCAGGGGGAACTTCCCGTGTTTCAGGCTGCAGCAGGCACCCCTGGCCTTGGCCCTGGCCTGGGGACACCCTCCAGACGGCTAAACAGTGATGACCCTGTCCCCATCTCCAGCTTTCCCTCCAGCAGGACGACCTGTCCCAGCTCTTCCAGCCACCAGCAATGGGCAGAGGAGCTTTGTGCAGGTCCCCACCAGAGCCACCCTGTCCTCCATACATGAAACCATGAAATCCCTCTCCTCCCAAACTGCAGACACCAAACTGTCTCGGTGTGTAGGTGTTTGTGGGTGTTTGGCATCAGACTGGACGGTGGTGCTGAGAAGAGCATTGAGGTGAAAGGGAGGAATCATGTGAGACGGATGCCCTGGCTGGTCCATGCCCCAGCACAGAGGGGTCTGTGGGCAGAGGAGGAGGGGAAACAGCATCACTTGGAGTCATTCTAGCTGCTCCTCTTTTTGCATTAGTCTTTTCAGGAGAAAATAATCAGATATGTACAGAAAGAATAGATGGGGACCGCACAGCAAGGAAGGGCCAGGGCACAGCATGCATCTGCATCACTGCTGGCCATCCTTCTGTGACAACACTTCCCTCCCTGGAGAAGACTCCGTCAACATCAAGTTGTGTTTAAGCTTCAAGAAACAGCCCTGCTCCCTTGAAGACATTTTTATTGCTCTCTGTACATCCATCTCTACAGCCCAGTGAGTGACACTTCTGYTTCATGGCTGGAAAGCTGTAATGAGTTTTGAAGGCAGTCATTACAGCAACACGGATTAAGTTGCTGCCTTCCTTGCATACATTTTTACACGCCTTGCTTCCAGGTGGCCACACACTGTGCTGGCCTGTGGTCCTGCACGTGGCACCGTCTMCTCCGCTGGGATCAAGGCCCGCAAGCCGAGCCTGACAAGAGCCGCTTCCCAGCAGCTCGGAGCACAGGGACGGTGTCTGTGCCGCTCCCGGATGGGACTGGGCGCATGCCCCATGTCTTGGCCGTGGTGCTTGCTCTCCATGACAGCTGCAGCTGCCCTAGTGCAGCAAGCAAGCAGGTGATGCCTCTGCCAGCTCACTAATTTGGGACTAAATCCACAGAAAACAGACCCTGAGGGAACTAGAAGTTCTGCTTCCCCAGTACTGCCTTTCATGGCTGTATGGCTGTGGGTGCCTGAAGGGAAGATGCTGAGCTGGAGCCTAAAGTGCCCTGAAGAGCCCAGGACATTGTGAGGGTGAAGAAGGCAGCTGGTCCAGGCAGCTCTTGGCAAYGTGGTACACCAGATTTTTATATATCTGCATAAAGAATATATACATATATATATATATGGATACACTTACCAAATATATGGCATTTCTGCTGATCCTCCATTCACACACAGATGCTATAGAGTCTGCCATGGCCAGTGCACAAAAGCTGTGTCCAGGCACGAATGACGGCAGCAGACAGAGGTTTCTGTTTGATCCGGCCAAGCTTTGTGACAGAGAAAGGTGTGGAAGTTTCTACCACACAGGTGGCTGGTGCTGTGTTTGCTCGTGCTGTAGGATCTACAAAGGCAGTGATAAATCCTGTGTGCGCAGAAGAAAGCGTGCTCTGCACTGTGGTGGAGTGCTATCTTGGTTAAACACAACACTGGGCTGATGCGGGTCCACCCTGACCTGCCACCGCCACTGTAGGGAGTGCAGGAGCCCAGCAGCTCTGCGGGCAGCTCCCCAGGTCTGGGTGCATCCTGAGCTGTCGTGAGCCGTGCCCGGCGCCTTCGGGAAGGCCCAGGCTGCAGGGCGCTGCCGTGGGCAGGTGCCGGTGCAGACTGCACTTGGACGCACCAACGCGGCCCCGGCAGAGCCCAACACAGCTRGCTGCAGGCGGAGCCTAGGGGACGTGGGGTGTTCCCTGCCTGCTCCGTCATGGCCTGATTGGTCCCAAAGCCTTCGCTCCAGGGTGTCACTTGGGGATCCGTCCCCTATGGGACCACGCTGCCATCTGACTTCCTGGGTGCACAGCAGACATGGCACCGACCTCCCCTCCGTGTCCCTTAGCCACCAGCTCTGCTGGGCACAGAGCACACCCCAAAAACAGCTGCTCTTGAGGTGCCCACGGAGAAAGGCCAAGGTAGGTGCTGCCACCGGGCACCCCTGGCAGGTCGCAGCAGCCCAGTACCTCCTCGCTTGCGGCCGCTGTGCTCCTGGCTCTGGCACTCGCCCTGCTGTAGTTGCCAGCCCGTGGAGAAGGGCCGGGCTGGCTAGGCTTGCAGGCGGCTCTGCCCCCAGCGGGTGGACACAACTGCGTCCCTGAAGCAGGAGCACAGCCCAAGCTGCCTCCAGACCTGTTCTCAGCAAAACTGGTAGGAAAAGCTCCTAACATTCAGTTGCAGAACATCTCAGATAAGAAACAGCATTTTTTCCATGGCTATAATAATATCTAAGAGGCATTAAATCATAGCAAAACTTATAGCAGAGAGAAAACATCCTCCTGATATGCATTTTACTGTTGACGCTCTTATCTTTTGTATTAGCCTGAGAACTAAGAGATTCTTTTCTCTGGCAAAAGGAAAGGATTTAATACCAGAAACTTAGTGCAAAATCTTTTGCATTTCTTCCTCTCACAGCTTCTACTGGTAGCTACTGAGCAAGCAGCACTGCCTGACTAAATCACAAGAAGTGGAAATAATTTGCTTAAACTAGGCAATTGTGGGAATCCAAGCACCCATCCCTTGGGTGCCCTTTGAGAGCATCCATCTCTTGGGTGCTGAGTAATCCCTGACCACCCTTAGTCCTGAACAGAGCAGTCACCAGAGAACAAACTAGTGCTGGTTATTCACACACTGGGCAATCTGCTAGTCATCACAGAATACAGATATGACAAGTTTTAGAACGATTATGTGATCCCCAAATCTGAAAAACATGGTTTCTCCTCCCTGAGCACAGCTGTCCCTGCACCCGGCTTCTTTCTTCAGGGCTGGCACTGGCCTTGCACGAGCAGCGTGGCGAGGCGACACTCCCAAGGCACTACTCAGGCCTAGCCGCTCAGGGACCGGGGCTCCTGGCTGCAGTTCAGCTTCTGAGCATGGTTCTAGGCAGCTGTGGGTCACCCCTCAGTGCTGTTTTACTTCCCTCTAACGCAGCAAATGACAAGGGTGCGACATCCTCCAGCTCCTGGCTTGGCATTTCCATGTCTTCAACCTCAGGCACTGCTACAGAGACTCAACTGCTCTCCACACATCCCGGCTAATGAAGGCCATTTAAGCAGGACCCCACAAGCCCATTTCCTTTATGGATCCTCCAAACCCACAGATCCAAAGCTCGTCAGATCTTGAGCCAACAGATTGATAAAGCAGGAGGCAGAAAGAGTCATCATTAGGGAGTACTTCTTTCTTGCACCTGGGAGAAAGCTTTGCAAGGGCAGAAGTCACCTGGAAAAGTTCCTTTCATCTCACTCTCATCTTGGCACAAACAAGCTGATCTCCCTTCTCCCTGAGCATGAACCCACACATTTAGATATTGCCCTTTGTTCTCATCACCAGTCCACAACACAAGGGAAAATTTCTGTAGCAACACGTTGAATTCATCCTCTGGGTTATGCCCAAAACCCCACTCTCAAAATTAGAGCTGATGGAGATTGCATGAGAGGGAGAGAGATAATTCCAGTTTCCAAAGAAAACAACAACAAAACCCTTGCTATCCGTACACTGTCTCCAGAACTAAATTATTTTTTTTCTTAACTATGATGGTACCTATCTAAATTATTAATAACATGCCATTTTTTATACACAGTTTTATTTCTAACCAATTTGATACAAAATAAGTCAGCAGTTTTTTGTGAAAAGTTCTTACTAAGAGACAAAAGAAGTAATATTACTTGGAAAAATTCAGCAGTTGTCTGCCTTTCTGCATAGGTAGTTTCAACAGAAGGGGTGCCATTATTGTAAAATATTATAGTTTGTAGAGGTGAGGGACTACAGAAGAAACGAAACTCAACAGGAAAGAAGCTCCATGCTGTTCCTCATCAAAGCTACAAAATAAAAGCAAGCGAGGAAAACAATTTCTGCTGTGTTGAAGCTAAAATAATGGCATTTGAAGCCAAGAAAAGTCCAGAATTTCAAATAAGACAGTTAAGTTTTAAAACAAAAAATCAATTTTATATTTAACACTCTTCAGGTATCACATGACAGGAGAGAAGCCCATATTCTCAGGGCTCGAATATCATTGATATTTCTCCTCATTGGTAGTAATATGGCCCAAGTACACTATGATGCTTCTCATGTAGTAATTTTCAGTGTTAGTAAATCCTCAAAACATCCTTTCTAGTGGCTTTGTGGCTTTAGTGGCATGAAGGCAGAGAGGTTAATGGCCTGAACACTAGAAACACGGACGGGTCATTGGTGTGAAACCAAGGTTTTGGTCCCTTGAGCACAAGGGAGTAAGTTTCAGGTGCACAGAGAACCCAATGGCTCCAGATCTCAGCTCTCAGCCACAGTGAAGGTCTCTTTCCTGTCTCCTTTCTTCGGAGCACACTGGAATAGCATCTTTAGGCCTAAGTGTGACTAAATCACACCTCCCTACCTGTTCTGACCCGCATGCTGTGTCCCTGGGGAAGCACAGAGAAGACCAGAGGTTAAAATAACCACGTCAAACAAAGCAGCAAGCAGCAGAGCGCCGGGCTGGCTCAGCTGCCACCTGCACAAACAGAACCCCTTGCAGCACTGGTGGCGGCACCGTCTTCAGCGTGGCCAGCAGCGGCACCCGACAGCCAGCACCGTCCATGGCAAGGAACGATGCACAGTGGGAACTACGCAAGTGGGTAAAAAGCAGTTACATCATTAACAAACAGCCAGAAGCTCCACTCATTAGCTGTACAGTTTATTTAGATAAGACAAAAGTTTGCGCAGTTTCATAACCGTATACAGGAATTAAAATATCTGAAATATATTATTTTTTCCCAGTATGTTTAACATCATTCTTAGAAAAGTGGTGTCGCTCGCTCTCTTTTTGTGTTTTTAAATTTAGGATTCACGTTTCAATAGTACATATGCTCCCATTATGGCCAGAAGAGCATACTGCAAAAGAAAATAAGGACTGATTTTAAATTCTCCTCAAGGAAACTCTGAAATTACACATTGTTTCAAAATGTGCACCTCCCGACATTACACCTTCTAGATAAGTACATAATTATAAAATTACAGGAATATTTTAATGTCATCAAATTTATTATAAATAGGAATCACAACCGTATGCCATTAGCTCATAATATCATAATATTCTTATAAATAAAATGCTTTCAAATGTTTTAAAATACTAAATTCTATGGGATAACAGACAGGGTTTTTTTATAATATATTTATAATATATATTAATATATTTTTTATAATATATTTAGAATCATAGAATGGCTAGGGTTGGAAGGGACCTGTAGAGGTCATCTAGTCCAACCCCCCTGCACACGCAGGGTCCCCTAGAGCATGTGGCACAGGGTGATGTCCAGGCGGGTTTTGAAGATCTCCAGAGAAGGAGACTCCACCACCTCTCTGGGYAGCCTGTTCCAGTGCTCTGTCACCCTCACTGGTAAGAAATTCTTCCTCAAGTTCCTGTGGAACTTTTGGTGCCTCAATTTGTGGCCATTTCCCCTAGTTCTATCTCTGGCCACCACTGAGAAGAGGCCAGCCCCCTCCTCCTCACTCCCTTTCCTGAGATATTTATATACATTAATCAGGTCCCCTCTCAGTCTTCTCTTCTGCAGGCTGAAGAGGCCCAGCTCTCTCAGCCTTTGCTCATAGGGCAGATGTTCCAGACCCCTAATCATCTTTGTGGCCCTGCGCTGGACTCTCTCCAGCAGCTCCATGTCCCTCCTGCACTGGGGAGCCCAGAACTGCACACAGGACTCGAGGTGCGGCCTCACCAGGGCTGAGTAGAGGGGCAGAATCACCTCCCTCGACCTGCTGGAGACGCTCTGCTTAATGCACCCCAGGATCCCATTGGCCTTCTTGGCCACGAGGGCACACTGCTGCCTCATGGTCAACTTGTCGTCCACCATGACGCCCAGGTCCCTCTCTGCGGGGCTGCTCTCCAGGAGGTCATTCCCCAGCCTGTAGGCGTGTCTAGGGTTATTCTTGCCCAGGTGCAGGACCCTGCACTTGCCCTTGTTGAACTTCATGAGGTTACTCGCCGCCCAGCTGTCCAGTCTGTCCAGGTCCCTCTGGATGGCAGCACAGCCCTCAGGGCTGTCAGCTATTCCTCCCAGCTTGGTATCATCAGCAAACCTGCTGAGGGAGCACTCCATCCCTTCGTCTAGGTCGTTAATGAATAAATTGAACAGGACCGGACCAAGGACTGACCCTTGGGGGATACCACTATCCACAGGCCTCCAGCTGGACTCGGCACCGCTGATTACCACTCTCTGGGCCCTGTCACTCAGCCAGTTCCTAATCCACCTCACTGTCCACTCATCTAACCCACTCTTCTGGAGCTTGCCCAGGAGGATGCCGTGAGGGACGGTGTCAAAAGCCTTACTGAAGTCCAGATAGATGACATCCACCGCTCTGCCCTCATCTATCCATCTAGTCACCCCATTGTAGAAGGCTATCAGGTTAGTCAAGCATGATCTCCCCTTGGTGAACCCATGCTGGCTACTCCTGAGCACCTTCTKCKCCTWMMSGTKCCTGGAAACAGCAGTCAGGATGACCTGCTCCATCACCTTCCCAGGGACAGAGGTCAGGCTCACCGGCCTGTAGTTGCCCGGCTCCTCCTTCTTGCCTTTTTTGAAGACCGGGGTGACATTGTCTTTCCTCCAGTCCTCCGGCACCTCCCCTGTTCTCCAGGACCTTTCAAAGATGATGGAGAGCGGCTCGGCTACGACATCTGCCAGCTCACACAGCACTTTCGGGTGCATCCCATCGGGGCCCATGGATTTGTGGGTGTTGAGTTTCCTCAGGTGCTCTCTAACCAAGTCTTCCTCTGCTCGGGGCAAGTCTTCCTCTCTCCAGTCCCTTCTCATTTCCCTAGTGTCTGGGACACTGAGGGAATGCCCTTGAGAGTTGTCAGCCCTATCTAGGCTCTGTAGTTCCTGGGGACCAGCCCTAGCAGTGAAGACTGAGGCAAAGAAGGCATTTAGTAACTCTGCCTTCTCCACATCCTCTGTTACCAATGCACCCTCCCCATTCAGCAGCGGACCGACATTTTCTCTAGTCTTCTATATTTCAGTATTCAAATGTTTGTATACATACCTTAAATTTGGGATAGTCATTCATTATTATGGTTACCATACCAACATAAGGCAAAAATCTGTAATTGATAGAACAACATAAAATTAACACTTAAAAATGATATGAAGATACTTCAGTCCTACTGAAATTTCATTACTCTATATAACTGTTTTCAAAGAAATAAACATTCATAGGCCACAGGACCTTTAAGGAGCATGTGCGCTTGATGATGGTAGGGAGCAAGATCTTGGATTCTCCTCCCCTTGCTGTGCATTATTCACACTATTAGAAATACATAAGCACCACAGAAGTGGTAAGCAAGTGTCACCATAACGAGGCCTAGCAGTAAAAGCCTAACGTACACAGGGAAACCTGGGATTTAATCTTTCAGTGCCTCCTCTTGCTGTGGAGCTATAAAAGCCATATAATCTAATATGGCAAGTGTTTCAACCTAGTATGAATCATAACTTAGTTGGCATTTAACCTAACTTAAAACAACTAAAGGTCTGAAAGGGCATTTGTTTTCTTTTTTTTTTTATTTAACTTGAATGTAGGGGCAGAATCTAGAAAATAAGCAAATAAATTTTCTTTGAAATAAAGTATTTGGTACTTTTACCCCACAGTTAACCCTATGTCTACAACATATTATAGGACTCATAAATTTGGCAAGAAATCACAAGTGAGAATAGCACTCAATACAAGAAATCCTACTTTGCCCTGGGATTGGCTGTGACATTAATCTTAGCCTAACGGATGCAGCAGAATTTGCACCAGGGTTCTTATGCTTTTGCCAAGTCCCTCCAAGCTCCGAACAGACTTTGCAAAGTGTGCTCCAAGCAAAAGTGTTTCAAACAAGAACAGTGTAAAGCAATCACATAATTTATACTTGCTACTAATGTATATTTGAAAGAGGAAACAAGTTGAAATTGGATCAAAGAAAAATACATATAAAGAATTACTCTAATGTAATCAGTTACAACTGCCTTTTCACTCCAAATGAGGGGCAATGAGCATGGGACTAAAAACTCAAACCTTGTTCTTGCAGGATGTAAAGGTCCTAGTGATTTCGGGTACATGATTGGTTTGCTTAAGTTCTTTATTTACTGGCGAAAAAATACTTTGAATGAATGAATGAATAAATAAATAAATGCCTCACTCTCCAAATTAGTGAGAAGACTACAGAAAGCAACATCCCCAGGTAAATTATTTTTTAATTTCTTAAAGAAATTGTTAATTAAACAATTACCAAAAAATATCTAGTCTGTACTAATAAGGAAACTTTTTAAATATATATTTCTTACCAAGAACATAAGCACATTGCACTACTTACCCTCTTGCTCTTCCAACAACATCTTTCTTCTCTAACCAGTTCTGGCCCTCTTTATACAAGCCTCTGTCATCAACTTCATTATTATCACCTTTAGTCAGAAATTTGATGTCTCCATTTTCTCTAGAAGGCAATGAGGTGACAAACTAACTATCACTTAATTTAAAAATGTCAATTAACATCTACAAAGCACAATAAGGATGAAAAGTACTACAAGATTAGATAACAACATTTACTTCTGGTGCTGCTTATCTTGCTTATTTAGCAAACACCATTAAAACATTAACATTGCAGACACTACTGACAGAGGCAACAGATGTTAATAAGAGGTGCTTTTTTAAACACACTCCCAGATAGTGATTTGAGGTAAGCAATTACACCCTGAACACCAAAAGAGTATTTTCCATCCAAGGCATGCATTAAACTGTCAGCAAAGCAGTATGTACAGATGAGGAGCACCCCCAACTCCGTATTTCAACAGAACAGAAATGAAGCACTGAGAAGAGCAAACAAGAAACAACCAAATAAGTGAGAAAAGGTTGGGGTTTTAATGTTTAAATACAAATTGTTGAATAACATCAAGTGATGTCAGACATTAGTGAATTAATTTAGCCAAGTTTCAACAAACAGCTTCAGCAAATACAAGGTATATCCTAAATCTTCCTTTAGGAATGGGATTCTATATAAGAATATATTGCTTTTTTTTTTTTTTACTGTACTACTTTAATTTTTAATTTTAAGCTTAATGTTCTGSTGCTAGACCTGCCTATAAGCTGCTAGTTGCAATTAGAGACATCAAGAAACAAGGAGGTTTTTTTGAAGACTGATTAGGTATTTAAATGGAAAACAAACAAACAAAAAAGGCTGTACCTGGACATACATATTTGTTCTGAACAAGTGCTGAAGGACTGACACCACTTGAAAGATAAACACATTCAGTTCATTACTAGAGCTTCCTAAAGAATAAATGTTTCAGCGCTTGACACATCCCAGCTACGCGGGAGTGGAAAAAGAACTGCCTCCCTCGTGTTTGGGAAGGAGCCACTTATCGTGCCAGTTACGCGCATAAAAAGTACCTGCCTGTTGCTTTTGAGTATGAATGTTGAATGAATTCATTATTTAAGAATAATCACAATTACTTCGTGACTAATATACCCCAAAAGACAAGACTTTGAGTCAAATCTCTCTTTTATAGAAAACTGCCATTAGCAAAGGTCACCTACTTGTCAGGTTTCATCTAATTCTGAATTCTCATGTCCTTCCAGAGATCTGTTCTTACATGAAGCTATTTCTCATAACCAAACTCCCAGTCCTACAACACTTGCTATGGAAGTGGACTCTGCTCACGCATGCATTTCCAGCAACTGCAAAAATGATGTGTGTAGCTTGTGTCACTGCACTTCAATGCAAGTTCTCCTATGAACCCAAGCTACTCTGCTGAGTTGCAGAGTTCCAGCATCAAACTTTAGCAAGCAGAGGAGACAGGTCTCATAAAGCATGCTCAGGACTGTGAGCAGATAGAGACAAATTTTATCTTACTGTGTATTCTCATTTGTCTCTCTCATAAARCACATTAAAATGTAATTGAAAGTCACAGAAAAAGAAACTATATTTGAGCAAAGAAAAGGCCAAGTTGTATTACTTTTCATGAATTTTGATTACTCTGTGAACTATTGGAATGTCTCTGCCTTCAACTTTAAAAACAACTATTTCACCAGCTCTGATTGGGTCATCATGGAAATTTGTTAAGAACAACAGATCTCCCCTGTGGAAAGCTGGTTCCATACTGCCACTGCAAGCAAACAGAAAGGGAAAGATTATTGGCATTATGGTAAATGCAAAGAACCACAAAAACAACGAGCATTTAACTCATACAGATAAATCCAAGATTTAAATGCAATCTGTAGCTTCACCTGTTCAATAGCAGTATACAGACATCTGATGGACAACACAAATCTTAGTAAGTCCCAGGTTGAGACAGTCTAGGGAAGACTGACCCTCCTGCCTCAACGAAGAGCCAAAAAATGAGCTGTACAGAAAAACATCAGTATTGTTGCTATGATGGGAGGAAAAAAATGAGCTGCTCTAGTTAAGATAACCAATTCACCATTGAAAAGCCAAAGGGCCTTTCACAGAGCAGGGAGTACTGCTCTGTGTAGAAAAGGTCTGACTTGCACAAACAAGACTGATGTTTGCAGCAGTGATTACTGCTCATGATTTGAAAACTCTTGTCTTTTTCCATAGCTAGTGGTAGTATCTTTTGGTAGCCAGCTTTAAGATAGGACTCCAGATCCCATTATTAATTACATGAACAAACAATTCCCATTATTATTCCTATATTTCCTGTATATTCTCTATAGATACACACTGACTCTCCGCATGGCTGAATCTTCCACATACACTTGCACTTAACTTTGTGTACTCGATCAGCACAAAGGAGTCAGCAGGACTGAGCCTTTATATATCAGAAATAAGATATCCTTGAGAAAGAAGCAACAGATAAGTATGATTAACTCACAAAGTGAGTTTTACCATAATACAATTCTAAAGTAAATATACATAGGTAAACAAGAAATTTACAGACTTGAAGGTGTTCAGTGCCTTCAGCAAGTGCACTGTGCTTATTTAAAGCTAGAGTTTTTTGTTTTGTTTTGTTTTGCCCAGATCACTGGATTACAGATATTTCTACCAAAGTAGAACTTATTTTCTGGAATCCTAATCTCACAGACAGCTGTGCGCAGTCTTGGGCAGGTGATACCCATGCAATAAAGGAACAGACCTAGACTGTGAAGGGTTTCACACATCTACTGCTCTGCTGAGTTCAATGACAACTAGATTGCAGTCATGAAAGCATCCTTTGCTAGAGGCCCTAAGCATAGGTAAAAGAAAACAAGTGTTTAGGCACTGCTTTGAGTATGGAATATTCTAAATGCCCATTTATTCAAGAGGGGAAAGGGGCAAAAAGGAGACAATCTCCTCCCTGGACCACAACAAAAGGCCTTCCCATGTCCTTACCTGAGCACCACAACAATCGGGCTTTCACTGCCGGTAATGACAATCAGCCCCTTCCAGATCATGAGGGCCGAAGACACTATCATGGCAAAATTTAAGACTTGGTAATACAGCTACAAGACACAAGGAAGAAAAGAGTTTCCTAAAACTTCTGGGCGGTGTGTGTGACATTTGAGCTTCCCCTTTGTGCGTGGTGCAGCCTGAGCACAGTCTCAGCTTTGCTGCTTACAGACACAGTGATCCCTGGGCGCTGAACATCAGGCTGCGGCATGGAGCAGGGCTGAACCTCGCATGCAGCTCGGCATCAGTGCCTGCCACACGTCATGCTTGCTGGTGCCRAAGGGCTGTGAACAGTCCACCAGCAAAGACTCTAAAACACGCAAAGCTTTAGCGCAAAACCCAAATCTGCTTTTGATTACACATCCCCAAGTGCTACCCAAGATGACAAGCATTCACTACAAGAGCTTCACTACAGCCAAAAGGAGCAGGAGCCCTTGCGGTCTGAACATTTTTCTCTGGTAAGAGAGAAGAACTGAGCGAACGAAGAAGAATGGGTGTACACCATTTGCTCTTACTTTCAGACAGAAACTTCTCACATGCAGGATCTTTTATTGGTTTCAACTCACTTTGTGTACTTAAACTGAACTGCTTTGCCAACCCTGCAGTAATGGGTTCTTCCTACCCACCCTCCACTTTTCATGACAACAGAGGCGGCCCTGAGGTGCAGGGAGACCTGTGGCCTCTGCTCATCGCGGGCGTCATCCACTCAAATGGAGCACTGGGAACCCCGAGGCATCTCCTGCTCCGAGGACCTGCCCACTGCGCTGCAGGGACAGGGCTCATGCAGCTGCTCAGAGGACAGGCCTTCAAATTTGGCCTCATAATCTCCTCTTGCTCCGCCTGCTCTCTGGAAAACAGCCCTTAGCCGTTAAAAGGCGGCCCGGGGTTGTCACAGAGCGTGGCTGCCGCTGGTCTCCGGCAGCGCCCGCCCCTGCCCGGACCCGCGCGCTACCTGCCGCTTGTTCATGCGCCGCAGGTCCCCAAACAGGTCCATGGCCGCAGCAGCCCTGCCAGCGGCGCAGCGCCGCGCACACCGACTCCGCTCCTGCCGGGCGGTGGGGTGGTGGGGGGCGGCCGCGAGCAACCCGGGACTTGTAGTTCCCCTGCTCCTCTCGCACTGCTCCCGCTGCCGGGCGCCGCGGCCATGGGACTATAGCTCCCGGCAGGCACCGCGGCGGGGCCTTGGCGCCGAGGTCCCTTGCCGCCTGCCCCGGGAGGGCTGTCCGGACAACTCGCTGTCCGCCGAACTCGCTGTCCGGCGGGGCTCTCAGCGGGCACCGACACCCCGAGCGGCCGCGGAACGAGCCAGACCTGTCCGCAGAGCTGCCAAGCAGCGGCGCTGACCCCCGGCGCCATCTCTCTCCGAGCAGGCAGCTGAAGGGCAGCCCCAGACGACTGCCACGCTGTGTGCTGCGCTTATTGGCAAGCGCCCTGGCCTTGAGTCCTGCGTGGGCAGTCACGCGCAGACCGCGCTTGTTCTGGTGGCTGCCAAGAGGCCTTCAGTGGGGTGCGGTTTAGTCCACGGTGAGAAAGCTGAGATAACTTCTGCACTGCTGTTGTGCCGTTTTCACAGAATCACAGAATCTTTAGGGTTGGAAGGGTCCTCTAGGGATCATCTAGTCCAACCCCCTGCTCCAGCTGGGACACCCAGAGCACGGGGCACAGGGTGGCATCCAGGTGGGTTTTGAAGATCTCCAGAGAAGGAGACTCCACAGCCTCCCTGGGCAGCCTGTTCCAGTGCTCTGTCACTCTCACAGTAAAGAAGTTCCTCATCATCCGGAGATGAAACCTCCTGTGCCTCAGCTTAAAACCATTTGCCCTTGTCCTATCACCAGCCACTACAGAAAACAGCCCCGTTTGAGCTGGGGCAGAAGGTTTCCATTCCTGGAGACTGATTTGCTGGCAAGAGCCATCACAGAAGCACAAGAAATCCTGTAGGGCAGATAATATATCCCCACTCTTACTGCAAGGATTTGTCTCACTGCACAGCAGCACAGGCCACTTCCACCTAATGCCTGAGATTTGCCCTGTGTCTGCTGTTGCAAGGGAGCTTGGAGGATCCACGTTACCCCGTCAGGTGCCACCACCTCAGCAGTGCCAGAAGAGCAGACACAGCTCTCTGGAAAGCTTCCTGCTTTGGAAGGCTTTTGGAGCAATGAAGTTAGCCCTTGTTTCAGCAGCAAAYTTTCCCCGAGCAGCTCTTGAAAAGAGGAACAAAGCTGCAGGAAAGCCTCCCTTGGGCGCAGCACAGGCCCTTCCAAGAACAAGCTTGTGCTAATGAGAAAAGGAGCGACCCTCAGCCGAGTTCCTCCGTGGTGCCTCCAGCTGGGTCCTCTGGGGCAGGCCGGAGGAGGATGACACATACAGCTGGTTCCGCTGGGCTTCCCTTAGCCTGTCCCCACGCAGGAACCAATGCTGGCAACGATGTGCAGCCTCAAAAGAGGAGGGGAGGAAGGATGGGGCTTTGCCTGGGCGGTGGTGTCAGGGCGCCCCTGTCGGCAGCAACGCTGGGTACAGGAGTTGGCGCCATGGGGCCGCCCATCATCTGCATGGGCTGGGCCCTTGAACTGCCAGACTATGTGGTGACCTGGGCCTTGAGCTGGGGCTTGCAAGAATGATCCAAGGAAAAGGAAAGCAAAAAGTAGGGAGCAAGCAGAGGGGACTATCCACCCGAGTGTTCTCTCAGCGACACCTGTATTGCTTTACTGACTACCCAGCATTTCTCCAAGCTTACATTCTTCGAGGTTAAGAGTTTTTTTTCCTGATGTTCTTTAAATGCTTAAAGGAGAAAATTGGAATTTATGCTGATTTTCTGCATTAACCACAAATCAGAACTCAGCCAGACACAGTCCTGCGTGTGGATTGGGGCCCAACTCTGTTCCCCAGGGGCTGCACGCAGCAGTGGAGCTGGAAGGGCATCGGAGCAGCCCTGCTGGCTCCGCATGCGACAGGAGGAGACTGGGAGCTCAGGGCAGAGCCTGGTGCAGCCTCGCGCTTGGGACTTGTATGTTCTTGTGGGCCTGTAGCGGCCATGACCCTGGCTGCTGCGTCTGCTCAGCCCGAGACACCCACGCGCCCTTCAAATGCGGCACACCGGCACAGGGCCCGAATGAGGCAGTCATTCCCATGTGTCCTTGGAGCCACAACAAATGTGTTACACAGTTTGTCACTGCGTCCCCCTGAGCAGATAGAGTATTCGTAAGTAATTACTAAGGCGGTCGTGGAGAAGGAAAATATGCTGGAACAAACGCAAAGGAGCTATAAYATTTCTGAATTTCCATGGTGTAATTAAGGCTAAATGAAGAAGATGCAGAACAAAGGTATTTGCTCTTTAGAAGACAGGGATCTGCCCGCTGACACATCTGATAGATTCTTGCCCAGCAAAATGTTTTCTGTGATTCCCTTGGAATAGGTTTTCATTCTGTAGCACTTAAAAGGATTAAAAAGCAGCAGGCGATTACTCCTCTGTGTATGAAACTACCTCACGATTTACAAAAAGAGTGTGACAAAGATTCAGAGCGTCGCCTGGGAAGACACGGTCAGGAAGCGCAGCCCCCAGCGGGAGGGTAACAAATCACAGTGTCCTGCTGGTGCCTTACCCAGGGTTGACGGCCATGTCTTGTTTTTCTTGCGGCCCCTGGGAGGCATCGAGTCCTTCTGCCGGTTTCACAGAGCAAGACACATAAAGAAAAGGAAAGAGAAAAGTAAAAGCTCATGAAACGCTAGGAAAAGTCCAACCACCCGCTGAGAGCTCCCACTGTGGGAGCATGGTCAGTCAGATCTTCAGTTTCTCGTTGGCTCCTCCAAGAGCAGCTCGTGATGCTCTTGAAACAATCACACTTTCTCATGTGCTCTCCTGTTTCCAAAGAGTCTCATCATGATGAGCAAACTCTCAATTATTGCTGCTGAGCTGCTGTTAAGCGTGTGCTGTGGTGATGACTGGGAGTCGATGCCTGTTTATAGGCCTGTGAACCTTTTCAGAACTGGCTAAACCCTCCTCCAGGGAGCAGCCACCGTGCTGGCGCCTGCCATAAAAGTGTCTCCCAAGTGCCTGAGAAATGACAATCACAAAACCACTAATTAAAATAAACACTCCCACTGTCTAATAACACATCTCTACCAGAAAACTCGTCCTTTCATGTAAAAAAGGGCCAAAATATATTCCTTTATATTATAAAATATTAATATTTCATATTCTTCTATATTTAAATGAGAAATATTTTCACCTGGAGTAAATCGAACAACCTCATTGAATATACTGCTGATTTATACTGGGGTAGCAGAACAGAGTCTAGCCAAGTCAGTTATGGGCAATTATAAACAAACTGATCATTAGATCTTTGCTAAATTTCTGCTGGAATGAAAACTTTCATCTTGTGTTTTCACAGATTTTGCTTTTCACATAGAAAGACTTCATTATATTAATGCAGAAAATCATATTTGCTTCCATTAAAAAGGAGCTTCTTTTTTTCTGATGTACCACACACAAATTCCTAATAAAGTAGACTATTCTGAAGTGTATTTTTACTTAATTATATATTCACATTTAACGGTAAATACTTGACACTCTCTGGTTAGCCAAGCCTTTTAAGCAGTTTGGGAAGTAGGTAGGGTTGTGCCGGTCATGATTTCCCAGGCAGTCCGAGCTTGCGAGCTCTGCATTCCTGGTTAGGCAGGTGAGGCCGCACACTGTGTGGCTGCAGCACGGCTCCTGCGCCGGCAGGTCTGCAAGTGCCCGCAGTGAAGGGCGGGCTGCACTGGGCCTGGTCCTGCGGCCTCCATGCTGCCTGGTCCTGCGGCCTCCATGCTGCTGGTCCTGTGGCCTCCACACTGCTGGTCCTGCGGCCTCCGCGCTGCCTGGTCCTGCAGCCTCCATGCTGCTGGTCCTGTGGCCTCCACACTGCTGGTCCTGTGGCCTCCGCGCTGCCTGGTCCTGCGGCCTCCATGCTGCTGGTCCTGTGGCCTCCACGCTGCCTGGTCCTGCGGGCTCCGCGCTGCCTGACCAGGCCCGGTTCCTTGGTCTCAGGGATAGCGAGAGGTGCAGAGCAGCTGGAGGGCGCTGGGAGCTGGTTGCCCAGAGCACCTGCCACACAGCTGCATGAGCTCCGCATGGCCTTACTGCAGCTATGGAGCCGCAATGCAAATGGCCGCACGGGCACAGAATGTGCAGGACTGAGGTTGCAGAGTTGCCACACACTGAGGGATGCTATGGTGAGGAGCTCCACGGTGAGGATGGGAACCTCATCTCTGACTGCTGCTCATTGTAGGCAGTCCCTTAACCCGCAGAGAAAGGCAGGCAAGGAGAAGGTCTTCTCTGTGACAGATGCAGGAAATTACTCTCACCCCTTCTGGGTTGATTTTCCATGCATTCCTGAGATGAAATGCAAGGCATTTAGCAAGGTAACAGCAGTGTCTTAGGGAGAGCAAATGTGACCAGGGCAGTGTTAGAGACATTTTTTTTTCTAAGGCACAAAACCAGACTTTAAGACTGCAGCATCTTTCATAACATCTTTGCCTGATAACTCCCTGTTGACTGGAGATCTAGAGCTCAGAGGTACTTTTACTTACCTGGGTTGTTCTGAGTGACCCCTGGTGAACATGAGCAAAGCACTTTTCTTCCTCTTCTACAAATTCTGGGAATCACCCACGCTCTTTCATTGGCGGCTTTGTTATTTTACTCTCTGGATGATTTAGGTTTTTAAAGGTTACATGTATTCTTAAATCTTCCATTCTCTGGATGTTTGACTTTAATATTTGTACAGTAGATCTTTTGGAGCTCTGCAGCTAGCAAGTTATGTTATTTTTTTAGTGCACAGAACAGAAAAATACAGCTCTTGCCATTCTGGATGTTTTGCTAGGTCTTTGCAAACATCCAGGCATTAGTGCTACCTATATATAAAATATTTGAATTACAGCTCTTTGTTTTTGAAGAGACTTGCCATGTGCCAATAGCTAGTGCCTGGCCAAAGACATAGGTTAATAGGGAAAGGTGAAATTCCGTCTGTGGCCATGCAGAGTCGAGCTCAGGGAGCCACAGGAGCCATTTGCCCCGGAGCGCCTCTGTGTCCCCAGTCCCTTTGGACGTGCTCCATGTCCTGCCCCTCTGCTCAGCAGTCCGTTGGGCTGGCAGCAATGGGCACCATGTGGTCCAAGGGCAGCGGGGCTCTGCTCGGCGCTATGTGCTGCCCTGCGTTTCTTGAGCTGTGAAGATGGTGCAGGTGGGTACCACGTCTGAGTGCGACTGGGCAGCAGCCTCTGCTCGGAAAAGACATTTCTGCTCTTGCTCCCAAGCAGTTTAAGAGATGAGACACATCTCGGAGCATGGCTGTTTGCAGTAGAAGGGCCTGAAGGGTGTGATCAATGGGCAGTTTGGGCGAGCGCTGAGCACTGTGCACATGGCCCTTGAGGCCTTTGCTACACCCTGGGCAGTGCCTCCACCCACAGGGCACAGCAGCAGTTTCGCTTTTGCTCTTGTGCAGCCTCTGCTTGATTTCCTTCATCCATGTCCTAAGCAGGGTCACATTCCCGATCCTTTCTGTCGTGGCTAGCTGGAGGAACAACATAGGACCGGATCTCCCTTCCCCCTTGGTTCCCATCCCACATTCTCACCCCAACATGATAAACCTGAGCCAAGCGGCAGGGCATCCAAACCAGAGGCAGCATTAGCATTTAAGTGTTTGTGTGTGGATGCTCGTGGCAGCTATCACCTTCCTCCTAGTGTGTATTTATTGGATGACTTCACTACCTTCTAACACTTTAGTCTCATTCATTTTCATGCACATATTCACTGACACACTTGAAGGTTGTTTTCTGTGTGTGTGAAAAACAGTATGGTAGAATGTGATTCAAGGTGCCCAGCTTTGCTTTCAGAAGTGATTTCTAAGTCATTTCAGGTGCCCCAGACTGTACACCGAATAGTCTTGGGCAATGCTGCATGCCTTGCCTTTGAAATCCCATTAAAGGTTCCTTAAATTGGACACCCGGCAGGCAAGGCACTCAATATGACCTGTCACTATTGGAAATGTAGACCTTAATGTTTGGAGTTATTAATAGGCCTTTCTGGCTTAAGTTTTGCTTGTCTGAAAGGCTTTTCTTTCACTCACTGAAAATCTAAGTACTGCTGTTTCTCTGGGGCTTAGCGTAGGTCCTGATTTATCTATTATTTTCAGTGTGTGCTTCGCAGAGGCTCCTGATATTGCTGCTGTGTCTTGTTTCAGTTTTGAATTGCATTCAGATTTACTGGGCTTTTATCTCAATAATATTTCCATTCTTTGCTTTCAGGATGTTAAGTGCTAGCTGGGCAGCAATGCTTCTTTAATTTAGAACATCTCATCAAGGCTTCCTTTGAATACGTCCTCTCCTCTCCTCTCTGCTCYGCTCCTCATCAGAGCGGGCCCCTGCAGGCCATGAAGCAGCTCATGGCCCTTCCATGGCTTTGGCCAGTGGCCATGGTTCCATCTGGGTTACCTGGCAGCTCTTGTCTCATCACAGAGAACATTTGAACATCTCCAAGGAAGGACATCAAGTGGACCCTGTGCCACAGATTGCAGCCTTCCAAGCTCAGTCGGGTCTCAATGACCTTGTGCTCCACTCACCCACCCACACTTCTTGAGCTTGCTTGTAAGAATATTATGGGTGACTACACCAAAAGCCTTAAAAACATCCTAACCAGCCCAGAAAACCTAGGTTCACCCCACCCTAGCATGTGATCCCTGTCATCCCTATCATCCGGATCCCTATCCGGATGTTGTGCATCGCTCTGCGAGCCATGGAAGGACAGAGCCACAAGGCTCAGCACCCCAGGCCTTCACTGGGAGCTTTCCTTCCTAAACCGGCTTGTTCTATTTTTTAAGGTTTATCCACACCTCTAATATTGTTCTTGAACTATTTATGGCTTTGCTGTGGTCTTTTATACCCATGAGTCTTTGATCTCCTCCTGCAACTGTTTTGCCTGGGCACGTCAGCAGCACTAGCAGCCTGGCCATGGTACTCACCGACCTGTGCTCTGCAGCCAAGCACTACCCCAGAGAGCAGAAATTACCTATGGCACTTGATGGCCTCACTCATAGCACCACGTAAGAGTTTCTGGACAAATTTGCTCTCCATCTGTAAGGGCTGTTTGACACTTCTTGGCTTTGTGAGTGGTTGGAAGGTGCCTGGTGCTGCGAGCAAGGAGCATCACGTGTGGAGCTCGTACTGGAGAGGTGAGCGATCCCGCAGCTGCTCCATGAGGAGATATCTCCATGCATATAAAGACCGTGACTGCTCTACCCACAGCGGTGGGATGCAGATGCAAATGCAAATACTGTGATGGAGTGATATTTGGAGAAAGCAGCTCCTCCTGTTATGGCCTCGCTGCATTCGTCAGGAATTGCTCTGCGTTTTAACCGGCAAAGTGACCGTCGCTTAGAACTGGAAATATTTTCGCACCCAACAGACAAACTGGATAAAGGCTCCTGCCAAATTGCGTTAGGGAGCACGTCTATGGGGAGACAAAGTTCAGGCCATTTTGCTAACAGGCTCATTTATCTTCACATAGACATTCTCTGTCAAAGCTGCCTCAGTTGGAGCCAGGGGATGAGGGAGACCCGTGGGGCTCCTGCCACCGTGCAGGGTCCTGGCCATGGCAGAGACACGTCAGGGACACCCCGTTCTGCCATCCCTGAGGGGCTGCGCAGCTGCCCCTCCGCAGGGGAGGGATATAGCTTCTTTGCAGGGAGGAGGCACAGGCAGCACTGTCCTGCAGTCTCCGGCCCCCACGGAGCTCCAGGGATGAGGGTCAAGGGCCTTGTGCTTGCCTGSTCTCTCACTGCTTCTCTTTGCTCTCCACTCTCTGTCCCTGTGGGAGCCCAGGCAGATAACCTTTTAATAATCATCCGAAATTCAAACACAAGCGTTCCCCCTCAACGCATCCTAATATTTGAGAAAGGTTTTAAGCTGGAACAGGTTTTGCTGCATCTCGTTGCTGGCGTGCAGCCCCGTGCGTGCAAGGCACAGCGCGAAAGGCAATGCTAACAGCCTGCAAAGGTCAGCACTCTGCAAAAGCCCTTCTCAGAGCAACCCTGGCAGCCCCGACCCCACAGAGGCGAGTGGAGAGTGCCCGGCCTGCTGCAGCTCCGGCCATAAGCGCCCAGGTAGCGGCATACGGCCCTGCAGGGCAGCCCTGACCCTGGGCCTGTGCCGCATGCACCCGTTCCTGCTTGCTCTGCTGCCCACGTGTCCCGCATGGCAGGTGTGTCCCATGCGTCCCATGCATTCCGCATGTCCCATGTGTCCCACATGTCCCGCATGTATAGTGTGTCCCGCATGTCTCATGTGTCCTGTGTGTCCCAAGTGTCCTTCCTCCCTACTCCTGCACTGCCCAGCCTTTCCCAGCAGTTGCCAGCCCGGCACTGATGGATGCCAGCGAAGGGAGCAGGAGGGACAGGGCAGATGGGACTGGAGCCCAGGGTTGTGACCAGGGCCGGGTGCCCAGTGGCCTCGGACTRGTGCCACCTGTGAGCTCCTGCTGCTCTGAGGAGCGGAAGATTCGCGCCATGATGCACAGAGCAGGAGGGAGCACTTCTGTGTGCAACAGACTCTGCTGTGCCCCTGAATTCTGCGTTGGCCCTGGGCAGATGGAGGAACGTGGTAACCCCAGCGCTGCTGCTGTCTTGCTGTTTTGCCCGCCTGCAGCCCTGAGTTGGATTTCTGCCTTCCCTGCTGGTTGGACTTGAGGCGCTGTGTTGAGCACCAGAGGGGATTCAAGGCAGCAAAGGTCAAATGATCCTTCTGCCAGGGCGAGGGTGGCTTTCCACCCACTCGTGAGTTGCTGCTGGCATCCCAGGGAAACAAGGTGCAGAGGGGAACATACAGAGAGAAAAATCTGCCAGGCTGCAGCAGACAAGGCAAGTAACAGCGGACACAAAGCCCTACGATACAAACTGCCCCAGCAGATCTCTTTTCTGTTTGGTTCCAGCTAGACTTGAAGAGAAGCAGCAGAGCTTGTGCGAGATCTCTGCCCCCAGGCCAGCTCCATGGGCTTTCAGCTGCCTGCAGACCTTTGCGGGAAGCAGAGGACACATGCCTGGAGACAGAGCTGCAGTTTGTGCCATCCCCAGGAGTGTAAATGCAACATGGAAGTGTCAGGACAGCACAGGGAAGGTCAACCTCCACTATCTATCACCTTTCAACAGGGCACCGAGGGAGCATTAAATAAAAAATAACAAGAGCCCCTGCCAAGCGGCTGACTGCACTCTCTTGCCTCATGAGATGGGGTCCCGTGCAGAGGCTCCATGCCGGTCCTGGGGGCGGAGGCCACTGGGTGCCAGCCCTGTCACTGGCCCAGTGCCCTCCACAGAGGCAAGTCTGTGAGAAAAGAGGACAAGCCTCAGGATTACTAAGGGCTGGCACAACTCACTCTGCATTGCTTGCTCACTGTGGGTGAGCAGCATTCTGCATGTGAGAGCTCCTGCTGTTTGGCGAGCAGCATCGTAGAGGCGAGTGCTGGTGGCCGGGGACCGCGGCACCAGCCAGGGCTGCAGCTCCAAGAAGAGCCTTAAAACTGAGTAACATACAGGGGAACCAGCACCTACCAATGCAGCAAGGTAAGAA
The DNA here is from genome assembly GCA_003342815.1 of Eudromia elegans. Lineage (NCBI taxonomy): Eukaryota > Metazoa > Chordata > Aves > Tinamiformes > Tinamidae > Eudromia > Eudromia elegans. The sequence continues at coordinate 144,458 of PTEX01000058.1, forward strand.
TGGGGATGGTGGGGGGAGCCAAATTAGTGCACCTGATACACAGCCTTCGGGGTGATTAAGAACAGCTGCAGAGAAAGCCGAGTAGGACCCTTTTTCTTTTCTCAATACTTCCATCTTAAAATTGTTAAAATTTAACAATTAATAACAGAATCTCACAAACCTTTAGGGGCAAAATGATCCACATTTATTTACATATGGAATGTGTTTAATACAGTTATAATGGACATAGTGTATAATAACATTTGACAGCAGCCAGACTTTTAAGGAACCAAACAGTTATTACTGTATCTCATGCAGCTATCTATATATACACAGTTTGTTTTAAAAAAAAGTACAAAAATTTGTTTAGGGATACATACAAGGTATAAAATGCAAAAACAAACCAAAAACATAACTCTCATGGAGACCTGTGTGTGTGAGGGGCAGCACAGGGCCGCTCCTGCTCATGGTGCCAGCAATGCTGGAGGGGTTACATGGAGACACAGAGCACCGGGAGGCTCCGACCCAGCAGTGAGGGCCAGCAGCCTCCACGAGCAGAAGGGAGAATGCGAAATGCTGCCCACTCGCTTCTCTGAGATGTTGAATAAGTTACATGACAAAAGACATCGTAATTATAAACCTAGTCCTCTAGTTACATCTCACGTGCTTGCTCCAGAGCAGCTCAGCGTGTCCGGAACCGTTTGAGCTCCAACCGTCAGTGCCTGCTGGCTACTCGAGGGCATGAAGCCCTGCGGCCTCCCCTTCCTGGGGCTCCTGCCTCTGTCTGGCGCTCCATGTCTTGCAGAGGAGTCGAGCTTCCTAGGGCGCCTGGAAGGCGAGGCCTGGCAGGCTGGCAGTGGTGCCTGGGCCGTCCTCCCCCGCCGAGTGCTGCCGCTAGCCCCGGCCATCCCCTGAGCACTGCCCGGCCGCAGCAGACCTGGCGCTGCCCCAGCACCAGGAGCTCTGCGCTGAAGAAGCTTGCTACAAAAATGGAAACAGAACAAAAAACAGGTTTCCACTAGATACCAATACAAACACGTAACAAAGAGTATAAAAGTTATTAATTTAAATATATACAAACTCTTTTCAACTCAAATACTGCTTTGATGTTTGGAGGGTATAGACAATGAGGTGAAGAGGACACATTTATGCAGAATATATTGCAACAGCCTGACCAGTACTGTTAACACTATTATACGGTGGACATTCTGTAACAAAAATGTCATTAATATTCCAATGTGGAGAGAGATTCCTGCATCCCAAGCCCCATCACTTTTCAGCTGAGCTCATCCTTTTTGACTTAATGAAGGCCATGCCATGTGTTCTCATGTGAGTATTTAAGGCCGCTTCAGTTTCGAAAGTCTTTGCGCACACTTTGCACCTGCGGTCGGACACCGCGCCATCCGGCGACTCATCCTCAGGGTTGGGTTTATTTTCTTGCTGATTATCCTCCCCAGAGCCGTTCTGCTTTGACACTGGCTGAGGCTCCTTCAGCTTGTGTACGATAAAGAGATGTCTGGAGAGAGACACATGGGATGTGTAGCAGAGTCCACATTCCCTGCACTGGTATGAGGAGCCATCAGACTTATGCTGAGGAATATGTTCATGAAACTGCAGAAGATTTTCTGTAGTAAAGCCGCACACAGCACACTTGTGCACCTTAAAAACATTAATCTTCAGCTTCTTCAGTGGCTGAGTGATTGCGCCACGTGGAGGCCTGAACTCCAGGATGGGCTCTTCCAATTTGCGCTTTGGGCTGGGAACCTAAGGAAGACAAAGAGGCCACGAACTAATATCAAAAGGTTCCACAGGGACTTAAGGAAAAATTTCTTAACAGTGAGGGTGGCAGAGCCCTGGAACAGGTTGCCGAGATTCTCAGAGCAGCCCCCTGAGCCGCTTCCTGGGCTTGCCCGTCATCACCTTGAGGTCGCTTCTGTGCGTGGTCTGTGTTCAGCACAACGCTGCTGCCCGAGGCTGGCATGCTGGAAGCTGCTTATGCTGCTTACACAGCAGCTGCAGCTGCCCTCCTGCTACGGAAGGAACTCCCTTTGCGGCAGCGGCCTGGGGATGGTCCTAAATCACCAGAAGAAAAGTCGTATCTGCCAGCACTGAGCAACTAACATCAATCGTTGGCTTTCAAAGACCACGTTACGCTTCCAGGGTGACAGAACCTCTTGTGGGAACCTCTGAGACTTTGTGGGCTCACCTTTGCAGAGCATGAGACTTCTGTGGGGCCAAAATGCCTGTATCTTTTTAAAAATCCTGAGAGTGTACCCCTCAAAAAAACTCAACCTTTCTGTAACTAGGAGAATTTTCTAAGTGATTACCTTTGTATCTTCTTTTACTTCCCTTTCTTCCATATTGGTTGATTCAGTCATTTCTTTTACATCAGGGTCTTTAATTCCGTGCATTAACTGAATATGCTTTTCTAACATCAACCGTTTGGTGAAAGTTCGTCTTGAATCGGGGCAGTGCCTGCAGGAACACAAGCCAGACCTGTTCAGACCACAGCCTTAGGGAACAGAACTGGGTCTGATAGGTATAAACAAGGTCTGTGGGTAAGTCCAGGCAAAAGAACTGTCTTGTAGAGAGAGCACCAATCAACTGCTCAGCTAAGTACTATAACAAATACAGAATAAATACAAAACACATTTAAAATGTTTGAGCAACTTAAATTTACAGCAAATGAGAAATGCTTTTGAGGGAACACTCAATATTTGACATTGTGGGGGTCAGAATAGAACCCAGGTACACCCAAGCTGCTTTCCTGGCATCACGAGCCTGCATGTTTCTGCGAAGCGCAGGCTCGAGTTCCCCTCCAGCTGAGCGCAGGAGGAAGCCACCGTCCCCTAGACAGGCCAAGTACCAGCCTCGGGCGCCCGCTCATCTCGCCCTCGTTCCTGACCTAGTGCTAGGCCTGCTCCTCCTGGGCTACCCTCCAGCCTCCAATGAGCCCCACCTGCCCTTCCTGATGCCGTGTGCTGTCCCACGGCAGTGGCCCCAGCGCTTCCAGACCCCTCTCGGGACTCGGGAGGTCTCCGGGCCGGCGGTGCCACAGGGAGCTGCATGGGGGGGCTCGGTGCTACCAGCCAGGGTCTGCAAGAGCGATGGTCAAACATAACTCCAGCAAAAGGCAGGGAGGCTGCTGGGCTCCTTTTCAGATTCTGTCTCCTGAAGTCTGAAGTTAAACAAAGCAGTAAGCACTAAAAAGAGATTTAAAAGTTGGTATCTTCCTCTGCAAGCAACTGTAGGGATCCTGAGCTACAACTGCTCTCTGCCAAGAGGGAAGSAGAAGTGCCACAGGCTCCCACTGCTCCTGCTACAGCAAGCGCCTGGCCGAGCACGCAGGGCTGAGGCCCCGGAGGCTGCATGGGAGTGAGGGGCTCCAGAGGCTGCGTGGAAGGGGGGCCCACAAGCTGCACGCAGCGGAGTTGGAGGTGGCCGTGTGCTGGGCACCATGCTGCACCCTGCGTCGCCACCTGCAGCTCCCGTCCCGCAATGTGCACCCACCTGCAGGAGAGGAATGGAGGGGCTCGGCACAGAGTATACACTATCCATCTCATCTGATTGATATATTTTTCTATCAAATTATGTGTCACCTCTCCAACTGCTTCAATTTGATTAAACATCTTTAGATGTTTCAAATTGTTTTATGTTAATACTGGTTTCTGTAGCAAGAAGGTATCTGAGAGAAATCTAAAAACCAAATTCACCAACGTGAAAGCTGGGGAAACTCAATTCAGTTACATTCCTCATTTGCTCTGAAAGCACCTCAAAGRCAGCAAACTCCCCTTGATGTATGTTCATTCAGAGCAGCTTGCTCTATTTATGCATGCAGAACAGCCCAAATGTTACGGGCCATCTGCATATCTATAACTAACTGATTAATCTGAATGAATGACACACTTGCTTTTATACAGTCAAGAAGGAAATGTATCAAAGAACACTCTGTCTCTACATATCTTTTAAAAAATAAATAAAAGCAGAACTTACGAGCACGTATAAACCTTCCTAATGCCTTTGTGTTTGATACGGTTGTGACGACATAAACTGTGGGACGAGCTGAAAGATTTGTCACATTGCCGACAAGGATGCTTCTTCATTTGCTTTAGAGATGGGGAGAAAGCAGAAAAACACATCAATTAAAACCAGTAAGTGAAAGCAGTGCCTCTGTTGAGGTCCCCGGCAGCAGGAAGGCAGCGTCGGCGGCCGGTGCCGGGCTCGGCCTCCCCAGCAGGCGGCTCTAGGGCCCTCGGGAGGCGGCGCCTGCGGCAGTGGTGCTCGCTTGTCCACCCTGGACACTGGGACCGTGTGAGTGAGGGGCATCCTGGCACCAGGGCAGAGCTGCCTGCTGCCCTGGGGTCAGGATGGGCTCTCCAGGTGAAGCTCCCACTCCTCTGCGGGGCACCTACTGAGGCGGGAGCAAAGCTGAGCGTTCCCAGCACTCGGGAAGGCAGGAGGGGCAAGACACAGCCTGGTGTAACCCTGGGCCCCTGCCTGTGCAGAGCTACTGGTCATAGGACAGGTTACTAGGCAGGAGGAGGAGGACTGGGAAGGACGAGAAGCCTCCAGCTGTGGCCCCGGGCTGGGACAGGCTGCAGGATGCGCAGACCCCAGAGCAGCCCTGGTGCTGCCCTCGGAACGGCCCGCGCAGCAGCAGCCCCGGCCGCCAGAGCTCGTCCACTGTCCTGTCCTGCCACTACACGGCAAAGAGATGGAGATACCTGTCACATCGCCTGTTTCCTTGCACAGGGATTTCTTAAGCTCAGATCTGTAGTGTTCTGTTGTCTTGGAGCCCATATGGAAATGAAGTACTGGTAATTTGGTTCCACTATTCCAACCAAGGTCACAGAGTGGAAGACCTGGATTAACATTTAAACATGGACCCATCTCAACTCTTCCAGAAACCCATCCAACAGCTGTCCCTGTACTGCAGCTCCAAGCACAAATAGCTATGGTTTTCCACAGAGAAAAACATTTAAGATTTGGCTCATTTGTCCTTGGCTCCTGAAGAAGTGACTGATTCCTAACAACAGAGACATACAATAATCCACATAGGCATTTTAATGCGGCATGAGTCACTCTGTGCCTAATCTAAAGCAATAATAATAATAATGATAAAAAATAAACCCTCAGTTCTAAATACAAATAACCTTAAGCTCTAGAGACACTTTAAAGGAACTGAAGAATCTCTTCTACTGGCTGTCTGCACGCTGCCCACAAGGGTTCCCTGCACACAAGCTGAACAGCAGCTTGTCCTGTGGGCAGCGAGAGGACGGCAAAGCCAGTAGGAACGGTCAAACCACTCCTGCCTAGAAAACACCCCTTCTTCACAGAAACACATTTGCACTACTCCTACAAAGCGAGGTGTATTTCTGTGCAGCTGCGTGTCTGCAGAGACTCATCTGAGACAAGCGTCTGCAGGCATTTTGTGGGACAGGAGACTGTGAACAGCTCACGAGCTGCTCCACCCAAGTTTGCAACAAGCCGTCCAAGTCGTCATCTCCGAGCCCCTGACCCGATGCCTTTATGTTGAGCACAGCCACTGGAAAAAAGCTGGCAACTACCAGAAATGTCAAGAAGTCTGGAAGAAATGTAGCAACTGGTCTTTCACCACCAGTCTCTCAAAGACAAGGCTGATTCTCTATTAATTTTAATACATATAAGCCCACACTTTTTCTGAAGAACAATTTTAATGGGGAATATAATACTAAGTACATAAACTAAGCACTGAAATGGGCCTTTAGGCCAATATCTGACCATGATAATTATCTAATGCTCCATAATGACGGCTGTTCTTGAGGTAACATCATTGCACGTGGCTTATTAAACATCAGATATTAAGGATTAATATTTAAAATTGATATTTAAAAAGCATTCTCAGTCTAGTGCTAGCCCACATTACACACCTGCTGCACTTTGGCGCAGACTGATGAGAGAGGAGGTGAATCTCCAACCAAGTGGCGGTCCCGGGGGAGGCTGCTTGGAGCATGGGACTGCAATGGCACAAGGTCCGTCCCGGCGGTCCTGCTCCGGGACGTCTGTCCGTGTGCGGCGCCGAGCCTCGTGCAGCACAGGGGTCCAGCTCTACCTGCGCTGGGGAGGCCAGCTCTGGCTGCTGTGTGCTGGGATGAGGCCTGCGCACAGCCATGGACAGGGCACGGCGCCGGCCCCTCGCCCCGCTCAGCCTCTCCCTAGCGCTGCCGAGCAGCAGGCGCCAAGGCAAGCGAGGAGCAGCCGGGAGGACGCAGCAGGCACAGATGCCCCGACGGGCTCATAGAGCACCAAGAGAAAGAGCAGGGTGTCTCAGGCTCTTAGTCAGGTTCCTGGACCCCACAGTAGCGAAGCAGGCAGGGGCAAATGCAGTCCTGTTCGTTGTGACGTCCTGGAGCGCACTGCTTTCTGAGGGTGCTGCTGGCTGCTCAGTCCAGTCTGAAAGGAAGTTTCCGCACCGCTGGGAGCTGCACTGGGAGCTACCGCGGGCGAGCAGGAACGCAGCAGCAGCCACCGTTCACACAGGCTATTTGCTGTCTGCTTGCAGGTGTCATAAGAAAATTAGAGATGACACTTGGTAGTCTGGTATTTTCAGTTCTGGTATTTTTCAAGACAATGTTTAGAAACAGAATAAAATATCTTGCACAACTGAGAGTTTCAGAGATAAGCACTGTTATTTGAAGGGACATGGAAACCTCTGAAAAGATACTGTAATTTATTGTATCATATTAGCATCTTGAACATTACAGATGTTCCCTCAGGGTGATTCTTTTCCACTTTGGCAAAAAGAGCCTGCTTTCCTTTCCAGCCCTGCTCCCGCTCGGTGCAGCACAGAGCTGCAGGCGGCTCCGTTTCTGCTTCTCGGTTGAGGGCTGTGGCCAAGGGCTGTGGCCCAGCGCTGTGGCTAAGGGCTGTGGCCAAGGACTGGCTACAGTCAGTTCGTCAGCAATAGAGCCAGGCCCAGCCCAACACCGTGTGGCCCCTGCGGTCTCTGTGTGTTCCCCATGGCCACCCTCCTGCTCGTACTGCTGAGCCCTTGCTGCTGTCAGCAGCGCCAGCTCCAGCATCTTTTCCTTGCGGGCAGCTCTGAAACACAGAGAGCAACGTCTTTAAATAGGTTTGTAGTCACAGAGGACACTGCACAAAGCTCTCTGTCAAGTGCTGCTCTTCTTGCAAGCACTTCATAAAGTTTCTGTTTATTTTATCAGGCTGTAAAAACTTATTTGTGATGGACATCATCCACTTGGGCATCTTTCTTCAAATATGTAAGCTGGAAATCAAGGGAAGTGTAAAGCTCCTCCTGGAGATCTGGAGCAGGATTCTAAATTACATCCCTCAAACTGCGCTCAGGAGGAGCACAATCTGGGCAGACACCTCTTCTGATTTAGGAATCTAGAGGTAAATGCTGAACGCATATGGTACAAATACACCTCAAATCTGATACATCCTCCACCTCTCCATCCTTTACTTTCTTCATCCTTTACTTTCTTCATCCTAGTCAATATCTCCTGTCTTCACATGCAAGCTTCCTATTCCTCTGCCCTACTCCTGAAAATTATTTTTGCTTCTTATCTGTATGGGGGAGGTAATTCACAACTATGTGATTTTTTTTTTTTTGCAGTTCTGATAAGGTTTAAAAAAATAAAATTAAATACTAAACTCATGTATTATACTGTTAAAATTGGCTTCTCCTGTCATTTAAGGCATCTTATTTAAGGCACCACAATGCTATCTTGAATCTCTACTTTCTAGCTTTTTAATATAAAAATTCTTGTCACTATTTTTTAGTTTGCTATATTCTCCAAGAGTACTGGAGAAGATACACATATATATCTTCTCCATATATATCTATACTATTTTTCTCCAAGAGCAGCAGACTCATGCTGAAATTATAAATTCATCTTAAAACACACCGAAACAGTTCGCTCTGTAATACAATTGAAGTTGCACTTTTAAAAGCCTGTATGTTTTGTTGAATGTGTGCTGTTTTGAAGTGTTTTCAAATCATCTTTAGAAAACCTTTCAAATTCATTGAAAGAGAATAAAATCTGGTGAAGATTTTTGACAAAAGTCTGCTCACAGTTCCTGTCTGCAATCATTCGGATTTATTAAAGATTTTACCTAGAAGCAAGAAGATTACTCATGCAGAATCCAACATTCATTTACCAGTTTTTAACACCAGGTATCACAGAAAAATGAACGGTTTCTGTGTTCACAAAGAACCTGTGGAGCTGCTAATGGCCACTGCTTAAAGACTGTAGAAATCTGGGAAACAATATGAATATTTAACGTTTTAGTGACAACTCTGCAACACTGCTTTCTCCTTTGTTCATTTTTAGAGAGCTATAGTTTTTTCAGACAAACTGAAATTCTCTAGGTTCCTCCTTGCTAAAAGACCAAATGCTACCAGGCACCAAGAAAAAAGAGAGAACACTCACAAGGATCAGAGGCTGCTTCCATTATATGTCTGATCTCTATCGATCTACTTCCACCTGTATGGAAGGGAGAGGAGGTTGGGTACCTATCAGAGTAATTTTCTAAATGACATAAAAGGGAAAAAGACTGAATCTGCTATGAGTTCACATTTTCTACTATTCTCTTCCTTTTGGAGCCTAATTTAGCAAGTCAGTGTTGTAGCTCTCTTCCCTGCAAGCAGTAACAGAGGAAAATTGCTCAGTTTCACTACTGTTCACCTGAGGTCTTTAAAATATTTCACTTACTTGGAAGAGCAAGGACATCAAGCTGTCCTTGATGACTTGAGAACACAGCATTCCCATGTTTTCCTTTCAATTAATTTTAAGAAAGCTCTCAAATCTAGCTCATTTAAATAACATTTCCAGCTGTTCAGCTCAGCTGACTTGTTGACAAACCCTGCAAGTCTAAGAAATAGCCGCCCTGTGTCCCATGCTCTAAGTGTCCCTGCTGGAGCAGAGGGGTTGGACTAGATGGTCTCTAGAGGTCCCTTCCAACATCAACCCTTCTGTGATTCTGTGAAATCGAAAACTGGTCTAACCTTAGAACGTGTTTACATTTTAAAATTAAATCATGTATGTCACTCATTGGGCTGGTAAGACAAGATTTGATTCCCTGGATCAGACAGTCAATGAATTTGCAAGAGACAAGAACCAATGGAAGGCTCAAAGAAAGAAAAAGAACCTAGATACAATCAGATGGCTCAAAAGAAATGCTGGAATACCTTTCCCTCTTGGAGAAATTTTTGTACTAGGTGAACAAGCCTACAATTAACTGAGAATGCACGGATTTTCTCACAAGATATAGAAAATGTCAGAAACTAAGCTGCATAAAAGACAAAGGTGCAACAAGTATGAGAAAAGAGAAGAATAATGATGGAATTTACAGAAGTATTTGCACAGGTTAGGTAGTAGGAAGAATTTCTACACAGAAAGAATAGTCAAGCATTGGAACAGGCTGCCTGGGGAAGAGGTGGAGTCACCGTCCCTGGCAATGTTAAAGAACTGTGTAGATGATGCACTTAGGGACATCGTTCAACAGGATGGTGTTGAAGGGTTTACAATTGGACTTGATGATCTTGAAGGTCTTTTCCAACCATAACGACTCTATGATTCTATGAAATACACTACTAAATTGGGGGGGAAAAATAAACCAACCCTTCATTTTTCAGGTTTCACTCACTATTCCGTAATTCAGTATTACTCACTTACCTTTCCATGTTCTTTCCTCATGTGGCAGATGTAAACGTCCCTCTGAGTGAAGAGCCTATCGCACTCCCAGCACGTCCAGCCAGGATTGGTAACTTTTTTAGACTCTGCTTTCTTTATGGGAGAAGATGATTTCCTCTCTAACTTTTCTGTTCCATTGACTGATTTTGTCTCCTCTTTGTTGTGACTGGCTGAGTTCTGCATTGTAGGTTTAGTACTGAGAGGCAGATTGATCCCCAGGTTCGGCGGCCCCTCAACACTTTTCAATGTTCCATGCATAGACTACAATAAAAAAAAAAAGTAAAAAATTAACTCAGATATAAAATAACTAACAGAGAGGCTAATGTTGTATTGTCAAAATACAAATTCAGGTCTCTGAATCCAAAGCCTTAATTTATTTATTACAATCCAGAACCACATTCTAATTTTATAAAAATAATTCAAGAAAAGCGCGTACTAGCATTAGCAGAAACTACCAACAACAGCAACAGATACCACACATAGCTAAAAAGTAGTTTTCCTTAGTGGTTTGATATTTTTATGAAAACTGAAACTGTTAAAATGGCTTTTTAATAGGGAGAATGAAAAAAGGCTAAAGTTATGCTAAGTTTAATTCTCACTTGGCTTGCCTAATTTGATTAATTGAGCATCTTAATTTCAAATGATGCTCTCACAGATTGCTAGAAAGTAGAGGGTTTTTTTTTTTTTTTTGTTAACAAACTAAATTTGTTGCACTGGCACATTGGGAAATGAGAGAAGAAATGGCCCACTCAGAAAGGAAGAGGCAGCTGCCTTCACGAGGCGGCCATGGTGCTTCCTGTGAGGCACGAGGCAGCAGCCCGAGAAAGCGCTGCCCGCCAGGGGCTGAGTGCTGCTTGTGGCTGCCCACATGGTGCCGTGAGCGCCGTTTGGGGCCCGCGTGGTGCTGCCTACCAAGCTGCTCTCCAGCTGTGTGTGGCTCCTTGCCAGCAATGCCTCCTCACTGCTCTATCCCCAGACTTGGCATCAAGTGAACAGGCAGGAGGGGAGAGCTGTCCCGACCCGTCCCTGCTGTGCTGGCAGCCCTGATCCTGCAGCGTGGATTCGGGCAGAGTGGCACCTGGGCCATGCCAGCTGCTGGGCCACTGATGCAGCCAAAGCCGCTGCTGTGCTGCAGGCAGCAGGATGCTGCGGGGAAGGCACTTCCTAAGGGGCTCCGGAGCACTGCCCTTGCAGAGCGCTCCTGGGGGCACATCCAGGCTCCCCAACACAACCGCTCTTCCTGCAGGTGACTCTGGGCACCAAAAACACTCAATGCACCCTCAAGTCACAGAACACGAAATGCTGCAAAGTGCTTTAAACATAACCCTTGTAACTTATTTCCTTATTTCCCCAAAAACCACTAAACTGGAGCACGCTGCCAGCAGACCTGGGGGTGCTATGCCTCCTGGTCAGACCCTCGCTGCTCATCCTCACTGGCTGTCACAATCCTCTTGTAGCCAGCCATTAGAGGAAAATGAGACATGCATTTTGCCACAAAGACACACTCCCATCTGCAGGAATTATTCTAGGTTATTTCTGCAGCCTTAAATAACCCCCCGCGAGCATCTTATCCCCTTCTGCTACTACCAGGTAGGTCTCTGCCCTGTGGATGTATGTCTAGTCACATCAAACCATTACTTGTCGTGCAGCAGGGCTGAGCCCTGCCTGCAGCCTGCGATCCTGTCCCTGTCTGGTGCTACCTAAACCCTGTCCCGACTGGTTGCTTCCCTCCTGCCCAGGCCTGTCCAGTGTGTCCCTACCCGATGCGTGTCCCGAAGGTCACGGCAGCGGCAGCACCACAGTAGCAAGGCGCTGACTCTGCATGTGAGCTCCTGGGCTCTGGCTCTGTCCTCATGGGCCTCTGTGGCAAAACATGCCAAGGAGCACACAGGGTAACATTATAGGCATTGCCAGGGAAAACCACAGGCACTCCAGCCAGAACGCAACCGAGGTGCGAGCAACCGAGAACAGCTCCTGCTACCAGGTCACGCTGCCACAACAGCTGCTTTCTGCTCTGAAAGGAGGAAGTACCTACCCAGAAACCTAATGACAATGTTACAGCAGTATCTGATTCAAGAAGAAGAATGCATGCCTACATGAATAGGCATACATTGCAATATATGGAATTTGCCTAATTAGTCAAAAAAAGGAGCAATTACAAGCTGATCAAAAGAAACTGAAAATTGGATTTTATACTGCTGCATGAGAGGACCAGTTAAGGTATCTAGCATAAATTTGGGATGATTCTTAAACAGGAACTAATTCAAAAGCAAAAAACATATCTGTCCCTGGTGCTTGTGAACACCTTTGTCTGCCCTCCACTACCTCTCTAGCCTTTAAAATAAGCCATTTTCCTAGGATTTTTTTTTCCAACGCAATCATCACGGTTGCAAGTGCCACAGTTGAGGCTAAAATACAAAATACTGGCTTTAGCAACAAGAAAAGGTAACTGATTTTCTAGAATGTTGTATATTTTACTGAGCCTTTTCTGTTACTACAAAAGAATCCAACTCCGTTAAGTGCCACCACTCTGGGTTATCATACTTTGCAACATTGCTGCAATTAACTTCAGCCTTTGCCCAGTGTTTCTTGATCAAGCTAATAAAGAATAAGAAATTTCTCCACTACTAGCCTGATTGCTGATTTTAAAACAAGGTAACTAAGTATATTTAAAAACAAATATAGATATATTTGTATATCTGTGTAGATATACAGATAGCTAACAAATTCTATCCATCGACTGATGATTCTGAATAACTTAACTTGCAGGAATTTGCAATAGAAAATGTTCTGCAGTAAAGCCATTCATTAGGTCGCAAGGATATTTGTGAGATAATCCAGAATGGTTTTCTTCAAAACGTGCATGTGTTTGTGTTCATGTGCACACACAAATGTATTCCCAAATATACTGTTCCCATCACAGAGGTCTGGAAACGAAAGGCTTGATTTTTGCAACTCAGCACTCAGCATCATCAGCTCTTACCAACAGGAATAACAATACTAGGAATGCTACAACTAAGGCTCAGCGCTTACTACGACTGGACTAGCCTCCCTCACTAGGAGTATGATTCTATGACTATACCCAGCATCATTTTTGATAAAATTACATACTGACTACAACACATTGAGATATTATGACCGCATCAAAATCAATATTCATATAGAAAAATTTATGTGCCTTTTTAGACCATTTTCTGAAAGCGCGTGCTACATGACAAATCTAGGAATGAAACGAGAAAACGCCTACAAACCTTTATATGATCCATCATAAGCTGCTTCTGCGCATATAGAAGGGAACAGTCTGGACACTTGAAAACAGAGATCTTCTGGTTCTCAATGTGCTGATCGAAGTGGCGATAGAGCAAAGGTTGTAGAGTAAACACAGTGTCACACATGGAGCATTTATAGATTATTCTAAAACCAGAAGTACAATAAATAATGTCAGTTGTGTTGAGGATCAATTTGAAAGAAACACGATGGTGTTTTACCCAGCAGAGATAAAGTCTGACATGTTTAAGTAACTGCTTCTGATTGAAGCACAGTTAAAATGAAACTACATCAAAATAGCCTCAAATATCACAATAAAAGTACAATCAAAAAATAGACCAAAACCATTAAATGGTACAGACAAGAAGTCAAAACTCACCAGCACATGCCAGCTACATACCCAAAGCCAACGGCTGAGGAAGTGGAATATCTTGACTTCTTGAACTCATAATTAAAAGATGAAAAACAAAACTGTTTCAGGTGGTGAGGGCAGTATGTTAAAAGAGATACTGATTTGATCATAATCAATAAAATACTTCACCATTAGCTTATTTTCAGCAATACACAACACGGTATTGCACCTTGGCCAGACTGTGGCCTCCCTCCCTCAGCCAGGGGAGGCTTGAGCTTCATATGATGACAGTTCCCATTTTGCCACTGCCATCCTTTAAGGATTGGTCCCGTTCTACCTAGGAAGTGAAGAAACACCCCCAAAATCACAACTTCCTGCTGAAGAGGTACATCAGTATAAAGTGCTTTGAAGTGCTTTAGCAACAAGTGTGCTAGTTAACAGAGAACTAGATAAATATTGCATGCTAATAGCACAGTCCTGTCAAGTGAAAATGATAGCTAAATTTCTGAATCATAAAACTGCAAAAAAACTATTCACCTGAAAACAGCTGTATTTTAGCAGATCTTTGTCCAGTGTCTGACCAATAGACAAAAAGCAGACTGAAACCCAAGTTCAGTCCTCTCATCTAAGCACCACAACAGCTATCATGCAATAACTGCTTGAAATTTACTTTGTTTTCCTCATGAGTTTATTATGAAAGTCAATCTAAATTGTTCTAGGCAATAATTTACTTGATAATTCTGAAAACAGTTGATTCTCTTAAGAACTGCTTCACTCTCCCTAAAAAGAAAGTGTCAAGATGAGCCATCCAAACCGTAACTCTTACCAGTTGTTCATAAATAGTAAATGAGTGGTTTTGTCCTTTCAGAAACATCCCTTCTTTATATAAGCACTAAAACCTCCTAACAACTCCTTCCAAGGTAGCTGGTTCAAAGAGCACTGAGCCTTGGTCTTTGAGAAGAGAGTACTGCCTTGGAGAAGAGGGCACTGCCTCCCCATATGGCTGCGTCCCAGCAAGCCTGATTCCTGACTGCAGGACGCCTGCATCAGCCTGATTCCTACACATATGATGCCTGATTCTGCCTGCTTCCCGTGGACAGGACAAGCAGACCTGGGGCCACAGACCACATTAAGCCAGAGCTCATGGCTCTTCCCAGCTGTCCCAGCCAGCTCATGGCAGGGACACCCGTGTCTTCTGGCATCGCTGCCACCTCCCAGAGGAAAACTAGCCCCCAGGGCCCAGCATTAGGTGGGAGCTGACATGTACAGCCTATGGGGTTACTTTTCAAACCATGTCTCAAAACGTGGCGCTAGGCCCTCCTCCAACACACCACGTGCAGAGATCTGGAGGGTTCGCGGTTTCAGACACAGGAGGCTACTGCCCACTTCTTGGATGTGCTTTACATCTTCGCTTCAGAAAAACAGTCATTCACCTGGACTTACATAGTCCTATGTGCCGTGTGATAAACTTGCTTCTCTTTGATTATTATTTTTTTAATCTTTTACAATGTATGCCAGGCATATGCAACAGGAAAGAGAGGTTCTATGATCCAGATAAATCAGTAGTGGCAGATTCCTCAAACGTGAAAACAACTCTTCAGTTACAAATATAACACATTACAGCAGATAAAAGAGAATTTGAGAGCTGCCACAAACACTTAATGGCATCCCATCAATGTATTTTAGAGACATCCTCAGAACCTACCTCACATAAATAACCAGAAATATTTTCCTTTCTAACCTGCTACTGAGCAGCATGGATACATTTAGTTAAGCCTAAGGCAATTCCCAGGTCTTCATGGCTGGAATGACCTTCATTATATGGGGATCTAGGTCAGCGCAGGTGCTGCAGGACCCTGTGGCATCTCCTTGCAGCTGCTGCCACAGGAAGCAGCAAACCGGGCACAGACTCTTAAAAATCACTGGTCACACAGTAAGGAGGCAGGAGAGTGCCCGGGCTGCAATGCTGAACTCGAGGTAAACCAGCATGGACAACACTTCTTAGAACCTTCAGTCTTTGTATAAGCAAACTTCCAGAGGCTCATAAAATAATTATGAGCATATCTACACAAAATGAAAGCTAATGCAAAATGTTTAATATACAAAGTAAACTAGATCCCAGTCAAAAGATCCAAACACAGGTCAGGAAACCTTTTGCACCTCTCGTTTTCTTATTTCTTATGTGAACTATTTTCCAAAACTGACTATTTCAATCACTTTTTTTTTTTTATCTGATGAAAACTGGAAATCTAAAACAAATTGTGGATGAGATGTTGGTCTTTCTGAGCCCACTGCTCAAGATGTCATCCTGAATTAAAGGAAGRTACCATTTGTCATCACTGAAAATGTCAATCTAGTACCAAAACCGGGAAGTTTGTTGCTTGTCTGCTCTGATGGAGGTTTAAGTCTCCTAGATAATGGCACTCCTGTCGATATATCAGAAGGAACCGAGTTAATCCAGTTCCTTGACACATGCTCTCACTCTGTGGGGCTGCCTGTGCCTCCTGCGGGGCTCCTGGTTGGTGACACTGGTGACACAAACCGCTGTGTCCGGGAGGCAGCAGCTGTCACTGAGGGGATCTGACCCCATTTTCAGATGCATCTGCAGCTCTCACGGAGAGCCCCTGAGAATCTGGGCATTGGGCACTTGTTTGGACTTAGCCCTGAAGCTGAATTCCTAATCCCCACTGATATTCCACAGGATTCTTCTACCTTCTCCAGCAAACCACTAAGTGTCTTTATGTCTCATGTCTTCACTGCAGAATAGAAACACTTCTGCCTTTATCAGCTGGAAAAGGTTTAATGGAAGGCACCTTGCTTTACAACATACCAGAACTGTCATGAGAGTCTCGGGGAAGCAAAAGTCCAGTCACCAGACCCAAATCAGAACTATTATTGAAGAAAAAAGAGCAGAGGAGGAAGAAGAGTGGGTCATGCAGGAGAAACAGCAGCGCCAAGGGAGCAACTGCCTGGTCGGGGGGGCTTTGCACCGCAGGAATCCCTAGCTCCCACTGGAAACCCCAGCTCCCACGGGAAAACCAGAATCCCAGAACGGCTGAGGTTGGAAGGGACCTCTAGAGATCACCCAGTCCAACCCCCTGCTGCAGCAGGGACACTCAGAATATGGGGCACCCAGTCGCAACCAGGCGGGTTTGGAAGATCTCCAGAGCAGGAGCCTCCACAGCCTCTCTGGGCAGCCTGTTCTAGTGCTCTGTCACCCTCACAGCAAAGAGGTTCTTTCTCACATGGACATGGAACTGCCTCGGTTTCAACTTGCACCCATTACCCCTTGTCCTGTCAGCAAGAAGAGCTGGCCCCGYTCCTCCCTACATTCTCACCTCAGGTACTTACACATATTGATCAGATTCCCAGGTATTTCTACATACTGATTTCGTACTAAGGTGGTATGAAAATCTCTACCTAGGTGCTGAGGAGCCTGAGCAGTTCCCTTAGGAATCGTTTTACTTTAATTCACAGTAAAATGCATGTGAAATAATTAGATTAAAAAAAAAGAATGAGCGACAAAGACCAGTAGCTTGCCTGAAATGTCCATATTACCATCTTGCAGTCTTGTGTTAAAACCATTCTTAAAACCATTGTTATCACTATGTCCTTAGAAACCTAACCTTTGCCAAATAAACTGCCAGCTAAAACCTCCAAGAATATACATCATGTACCTCCCCACACTCCCAGGAAGACAGTATGCACAGCATGGGAGCTTCCATATCATAAACACAGAAGGAAATGCAATCTCACAAGTTATCACACGGCAGGCAAGTGCAGTAAAAGATGAATTTTGCTTACTTTGGTTCGCCTATCTTGATACCTGGGTGTTGTGTGTAGGCATGGGAATGTGTGCTGGGAGCAGACTTAAATGCCATGGGACAGATAGGACACTTGTAAAAGACTTCACAGTGAGAACCTTGAATGTGAGACTTGAGAGCCGCCACATCAGAGTAGATGACATTGCAATGCACACAGCTGCAAAAAGAGGGGAGAAGAGTCAGTTCGGTTGAGCAAAACACAGGGTAAAAAGAAAAGGAATCAAGACTGATTTTCAACTGAATGGAAGAGGTAAACCTAGATATACAAATGGATAAAACTACACTGTTCCGCCAATGTAGAAGTACAGAAAACACAATGAGAATTAATCATAGATTGTGTATCAGAAAGGAGGACAAAAGAAATTACCCAAAGATGATTTGAAAATTGAAGAGTATATAAGAAGTTCCCCAAAGATGATCTGACAGTTGAAGAGCACATTTTTATGGCATTACAACAAGCAGAGGAATATTGTATTGATTGTAAAAAGAATGCTTAAATCCTCTGTAGATTTGTGAAGAGATTTTACAGAATGCAGTTTTATCACATGCAATGGATTATGTAAAGCACACCATAGTAATTTAGAAAGTACTACCAAATTGGAAAATCAGCAAGCAAAACATGGCTCCCATTCCCCTTGCTTAGGTTTTATGAAAACATACTGCCGATGATTTTAACACAAGCGATTAAATCAACGCTTGGATTAAAAATAAACATAGTAAATTTCAATTCAGGATAAATAAACTGGAGCTCTATAATCATATTAGTGTATCTGATTGCTTTTCTGAAAATATTTTTCAAAAACATACTTCTGCAATGTTGAAAATTTGTGACCTTTCCGCATCTATTTGAAAATAAAACAATTAAAAACAGAATTAATATTTGTAGTAATTTCTATACAAAATATCCCCATTTATGCCACCCATCTCCAGTGCTACATGCCACCAAAAGTCCAAGAACACATTGCAATGAACAACTACAAGATATTCTATGAAAATTCTTAATCAGCAGTATTTTTCAGTGAGGGATTTACAGTTTTAAAGGCTTCTACTCCTCAAAAGTGCTAATTTGGCCCATTTCACAGTAGTTGTTGCCATATAAACATCAAGTTTAGATATTCTGTTTTACAGCCTCAGTAACAGTAATAAAGCGTGAAAGCCATTGATATCCTGCACAGTGGCCTCCTGTTTCCCTTTGTACAATATATCAACTCTGATGTTCTGGGAATGTCAGCCTCTTTAAGCACTTAACTTACATTCTTAATATCATCATTTTTTATGATCCCATGCACACACACAACTACCTTGCATCTGCCAATATGTTCTCATTCTGGGGACATTTCTTCCCAGCTCGATGCTCTCATGACAGTGACCCCAGCGAGCTCTGTGCCAAGCACGTCACCTTGAGAACACTGGATCTCACCTCCTGCTCTCTTTCACCCCAGAACCCACCTCCTGTCTGGACTTTATTCTCTAGAGACATTACATAATGACTGATCCACAGCTGTATATCAGAACAGCCCTTAATGCCCAGCCTGCCTTTCTGGGGCTGCTAGAACTGCTTGCTTGTTCCCAGCTTGCCAAGATGTATCTAAGGTTGAATACTTCAGCTCTCTAGTTCAGATAATTTGCTGAAATCACACTGGCCTCACACAGGACCTCTGGAAAGGCAAGAAGGGTCAAGCTTCTTCTAAAAGGTATCCACAGAGATGAGAAAATGAGGAGAAATTCAGGAAGTAAAAATATTTCTCTGGATATTGCTTTTCCTTGCCTGTGCATTTTTGGTTTAGTCTCACTATATAAAGAGCTTCTCACATAGCAAGGCACGAGAGTTTTTTTAAACTGACGCTGTCGTGATACGCAGGGAAAAATTACAAGTCTTTGGCTGCTCCCAAGGAAGGTTCTGGTCCTAGGGGCAAACCCAAGATGGGCAGATGGAAGGTGCCATGCAGTGCCTGCAGTGCCCGCAACAGACACATAAGGAATTCAGGGCAATAAAGATCATGACTTGAGCAAAGAATAAGCAGAATGATACCAAGAAACACTTGGAGAGCTGGAGGTGAGTCCATGGCCTGACGCAAGCAGGAGGAGCCTGCGGGAGGAGGTGGCATGGTGCAGGGTGGATGCCCCTTGCCCCATAGCAGCTTCCCCTCCATCCCGGCTGCTGGAGGCCAGACCATGCTGTGCAGCAGCATGAGGTGCCTGGTCTGCGAGCAGTGCTGGACAAGCACTGGGGCCAGCTGCTCCTCTGGCCTCTGCAGCACTGCCCAGCAAAGCTCTAGGGCAATACAATCTTACATGTCTTCCAAAACTTAGAATTTCCATGAAATGCCTCCATACTCCATTTTCTCAGGATGTGGCCATGGGGGAAACGCAAGAATCCCAGAGGAAGAGGTGAGCAAGCATGAAGCCCCCAGTGTCAGGATGTGGGCACCAAGAGACGGTGGCTAGCGGGGAGGCTGACGGCGAGGGCGGCACCAGTTGCTGCTCCCATGGTGYGCGGGATGTGCGGTGACCCCTGCATGGCCACAGGGGAGCTCCCAGGACATGCAGTGACCGCTGTGTGGCCACAGAGCAGTTCCCGGCAAAGAGCCTGGAAAAGGCTTTTCTACCAGAGGTGGCAGTCTGGGCTTGGGTGGGCAAAAACACTCTAAGAGCCTAAAACCAGGGCAGTACCTCTGAGTTCTTCAGCTTAGACATTGTGAAGTCCCGAATATGCCGTTTTATGGCTCAGTGAGGTCAGCTAATATCCCCATTCGGTAACTCACAGAAGCAGCTGCCCAAAACAAAGTCTAATGCAGGATTTATTCCAAAATTTGTAGTACTAATAACACTGTTGCCATGACTACTTTAAACGAATGAAGCCCGCGTTCTACAAACAGCGCTTATGAAAAAGGGAAATTACTTTTGAAAGCATAAATTATATATAAATTGACAACAAAAGTAATCATTATACTGACCGAAAACCAACTCTTCGTGTATAATGCAGGCAGTTCTTAGTGACATGGGTCTGGAAGTGGACAGATCTGCAGATTGCTCCACATTCGGGACACGTGTATGGAGATTTATGCTGATGAATTCTCTGGTGTGATGCAAAACTGCACTGGTTGGGAAGCAGCATCTGGCAGATATTGCATGTCTTCTAAACGACAAACCAAAATAGATGAAACAAAAGGTTTGATTCAGCTACATATCATTTCTTGTGTCAAGCACTATAATATATTAAAGAAAAGGTTAAATGTTATGACTGTGACATGAACCAAAAGCAGCAGACAAATTCTAACTGCAAATCTTGCCAGACAGAGGTGGTGCATCGACATTCTGGCCCGTTCTGGTACAACAAAACTCTTTCATGAACGCTGACCATGAAAGATACCATACAATTAATACAAATTCTAGGTAGGCCCCCCCACAGCCGCTTAACAGGAACTGGCAGCTTGCAGTCCAGGGCACACACAGGTCTTGAACTCAGCTTCGCTTCACACATACAGTCCGCTGTAGAGGTTCTATTATCATTTATATATGGGAAACAGGTTACAAAAAACACAAAAGAGGAGTTCATTTCCAATGAGAAATCAGAATGTCACTGGCTGAAATGATTTAAGGCTTACAAAATCAATACTGTTGCTTTTGGTTTGGACTTACAAATTTCCTCAGTGACTTACAAGTATTTGAAAACAAATGCAAGGCTCCCTCACAACATGGCCATTTCTGAGCAGATTTGCCTATATTAAGAAATATTATCCTGAAGGCTCTTGCACATTCGTTTTGCCACAATACAAGTGAAACAAAATCCCCAGAGCTGCATTAAAATGATTTACTGACCTATGTAGAAAGAAAAAGCTGAACTAAACAATTTGGCTGTAATGTTTTTTCTCACAGAGAACAGTTTCTTTCTTACAGCTGGTTCTCCATGAGGAGTCGCCTCCTCCCTCCAGCTGAGGCTGCTCCTTTCACCCTGTCTGGAAAGGCAGCAAGATTCAGAGCAGCTAATGGCAACATGGCAGCCACAGACATGGGCAGTGTTCCCCGTGGCATATGCGCTCGCACTCATCTCACTCATCTCCACCCAAGGGCAGCGAGAGAAAACCCAGCCACCTAGAAAAAGGATTACTTGTTGGCCAAAACAGAACCCTGTTTAGTAAGGACCTAAAAATGAGTTCTTAAAGAGCTTAGCAATTTGAAAATACTGTATTATCTAAAAACTAGTGCATTTTCCTATTAGGATCTGTACACTTTTTCCCTCTCAAAATAACTTTAGATATAGAAGACCTTTTCTTTGAGGACATATGCAAATACTATCTCAAAAAAAAACCCCAAAGAAAATGAGTAATTTCATGCAGAAAGGCAAGGTCACACATACTGAAGCAAGGTGTTTCTCTTTACACATTCCCTTTCTGTATTTCCCTTGTGCTTGGAAAGGCCTGATGTGGTTGAACAGCTCCACCAAACACACTCACTACCCCACGTCCTTGGTAAAACACGGGACACTGAAATGGGAGCTGAGCCATGGCCACCTCTCCTGTCCCGCCTTTGGCACTGCAGCCAAATACTGACTTGGGGATCCATTGCCRTTATTTTTATGGCAGGTATTACAGAAAGTTAACAATTTTGTGGGGAACACCTCTCAAATGCTGCAGCTCTCTTCCTGTTAATTTTAAAAAGAAACATTTCTACCTTTACAATAAGAGCTTAAAAGGGAGAAAGTAACAGCTGCCTATTGCTCAGACTCAGTGAAATCACGAAGCTGTGGCAGGTGCCATGTCAGCAACAATTTGCAGGGCACTAGGAAGAATGGGAATCTGCAAATATTGCCTAGTATATATTCTATTAATTGTCTGCAAAATAAAAAAAGTATCTTTTTCTTCCTTTCTCTCCAAATATATCCATCAATTTTATCCAACCTTACCATCTCCTTCCTTGCCAAATAGTAGTTTTACAACAAAAAGCCTGGGTGAAGCACTAAGAAAGATGAGAGAAGAGAGAAATATCTCTCTTTCAAGCCAAGAGGCAACTACCAGGAAAAATATTAAACATATTTATGCATAGTGTGCCATTCCAGAGCCTTCAGCAACCATCAGTGTCACAGTGGTGCTGCTGCCTCCTGCTGACGGCACCACTGGGGAGCTGCAGGACAGAGGGACACACGGTGCTCACTACTGGCCCACCCAGCTGAAGCGCTCTGTGATAGCCATGACACGGGGTGTAGTGAGAAAAGCAGCAGCACAGATGTGAAAACAGGTTGTTGACATATGAAAAGAGGAAAGAATAAATCAAATTGATTTCTAAATGCATATTGCAACAAGGAGTTTCTGAAGATTTAAAACTGTACTTATTAAGTGCTCAGTTAGAAGACTGAGAGGGGACCTGATTAATGTATATAAATATCTCAGGAAAGGGAGTGAGGAGGATGGGGCTGGCCTCTTCTCAGTGGTGGCCAGTGATAGAACTAGAGGAAACGGCCACAGATTGAGGCACCAAAAGTTCCACAGGAACTTAAGAAAGAACTTCTTAACAGTGAGGATGACAGAGCACTGGAACAGGCTTTCCAGAGAGGTGGTGGAGTCTCCTACTCTGGAGATCTTCAAAACCCGCCTGGACACCACCCTGTGCCACATGCTCTAGGGGACCCTGTGTGTGCAGGGAGGTTGGACTAGATGACCTCTAGAGGTCCCTTCCAACCCTAGCCATTCTATGATTTTAAAATGGAAATGACATGAAAGTTGCTGCTTTTCCTCCAGCACTTTGCTGCACCCTGTTTTCCCTTTTTCCTTTTTTTTTAATCTGGAAATCTATGGCCTAAGAGGAGGTTATTAAGGCTTTGTAGACACTGTAACTCTTGACAGACAGTAAGAGCTAAAGACACCCAGGCAGTCAGCAGCCACGGGGACTCTTCTCCACATACCCATAAACTTCCCTGCCTCCCACCTGTGTGTCTGTCCTCACCGCTCTGCATCCTGGCTGCCACCCTTGGACCTTCTCGGAAGCTCTGGGCTCCTCTCCCGGCCGCTCCCAGGGCTGGGAGTCTTGAAGGGGACCTGCACATGGAGCGAAAGCACAGCAAGAGGCCAGTGGCAGCGGGAGGGCCCAAAGGGTTTCTGCAAACCCTGCTGGCTTAGATAGCAATGCAGGGGAGTCACCAACAGCTCCTCCTCCCACTCCCCAAAACTCTTCCACCATCTCTGTGCTCCCTGCTCAGTATTGCCATGTCCTGGCCTGTCCCTACCGCCAGCCTCGTCTCACTGATGCCCTGTACTTCCTCTGCCCTATAACTCTCCTGTGGGGCTGCCTTCTTAGTCACTTGTTTTTATAGCACCAAGTACAACGGATTCTCATATGGACAACTGGATCTTTTCATAGCACAAATGAAAATTATGGATCTATTATAGAAAACATACAAAACAAAACCCTAACGCACACCAAGTAGGAGTTAGCTAAGAAAACTATTACTGAGCATTGAGCAGCCTGGGGATTGGTGCTGAATGTACTCAGGCATCAGAAACTGACTAAAACTGCTCAAGAGCCAAGGATAGAACATACTGTGCTAACTCCCTTCGACAAAACACTTCAGTAAGCTGCCCGCCTGTCCACAGGGTCCACAAAGCCTCATTGGGCCAGGGGTGCAACGGGGAGCCCCGGTGCTGCCCGCTGTGCTGTGGCGGCTCTGTGCACACCCTGCTGCTGAGCAGGGCATGGAGAACCAGCCTGAGTTCAGCCAGGGCGCCCCCAGAGGAAACTGCCCCCGCTGCTCTTGCCACTGGGAGAGTGGCAAGGCCAGGGCCCAAGGGCATTGCCAGGCCAGGCCTCTGGTGAGCATCTGTGCAGGGTGGCAGCCCCAGCCTGTCCAGGGCAAGGGCTGCACCAGGCAGTCCCACCACATGCTTTGCAATACACTAGAATCCCTTTTAATTGGCACGCCCCAGTGGAAATCCAAGAATGCTACTGAATCAGTGATCTTAGCTCTTACAGGTTATAAAATACATTGCACACTGATTAACATTCATTTTTATTGAAAGACGTATTTCCTTCAGGTTAGGCAACATACAAGTGATCTTAAAATTCTTTATTAAATTAAGTTTAACTCATAGGCACTCCTAAATGGAAAAGAAAGCCCAAGCAACTAAACAAATGGTCACAGAGCCAGGAATGCATGCTAGCGAACACCACTTCTCACTTTTCTTTAGGAAAACAGTATGCATCCCCGCTGAGCAGTGTGCCATTTATTCACTGCCTGCAGTCCCTGCAGCTACCAGAGGAATGCCTGGCTCTTTATGGTGCTATATAAAAATAACAGAAATTGGAATCAAGTCAGGCATGAATCACTTCAGATTGCTATTCCAATTAAATAGGTGTGCTGTTAACGAGGGTGCCAATTAAGTGGATTCCACTGTATATTTTAATTCCAAAGCATAGTATGTATCAATAAAAATTCTTAGAAAAAAAACACTACTAATTTCAATATTATGAAGTTCAGCTCTAACAGCTGACGTTCAATCTTAATTAAAAATATGTATCAGTATAAATTTTAGAAAAACTAAAAGAAAACTAAAGAAAATTCTAAAAAACCCCTAAGAAAATTCTAATGTAAAAATTACTGACATTCACTATGTAAGTGCTTGCAAGATGTTTTGATTTTAGTTGATATTTTTAATCACAGAGGTTCAGACAATTAACATCTATATGAAAGTAAAAACATCCAAAGTCCCCTAGGCTTATAGGTGAAACATTGGAATGTAAACATATGATACTCTACTTGTCCACTTGTGTCTGCAGCCTGCTGGAAATGCGTGGCAAGAGACGTCTCGTCTTGGAAAACCTCACTGCACTCCAAACACTTCAGACTGTGTCTACAAAGCTTGGAAGGATCTTCATCTAGCGGCATGGCAGGAGCAATGGGCGTACTTGCTGGGGCCGATATCACTGTCCCCGTTATGCCAGGCTGGGTCTTTGTCATAGAATGTGTGCCAGCTCCCGCGGGGCTTTGAAGCACAGAGGATGCAGCACTATTGCTTGAAGGAGACACTATCATCTGATCTGCTGGGACTGGTTTTAAAATCAAGTGGGAACACTGCATTACAACTCCCTTTTCCTTGTGTCCACGAGCATGGGAAAGAAGGCTGCACTTATTGTAGAAAACCAAATTCTTTGTACAGTGGTTGCAGGTCACTTCAATGCGCACGCTTCTCCGGTCATAGTGCTGGGTAAGGCTCTTCTCGAGAGCAAATGAGTCACCACACTCCAAGCACTTGTAGCCTCGCGTGGGCAATGTGATGCCAGTGTTGGCAGGGGGACTGAGATTCGGAATGTAAACGGGGACTGGATTGACACTGCTCAGCACCTTATTGAATGCCTCTACCACCGAGCTCTGCAGAGATGACACCACCTGGACGCGAGACACTTTTTTAGATGGCTGAGTGGCTGCTGCAGAAATTATTGCCTGCTTTATTTGTTGCTGAGGTTTTGTTAGCACTTGGCGGAGTTCAGAGGTTGTTTGAGCACCTTGAGGCAGGAGATTAAGGTTGGCAAGATGGACTGTCTTTGGCACAAGTTTCGCACTGGCAAGGCTCGATGCTGGCACGACAACAGTCTGCTGCTGTATAGCATTGGCAGCCTTTATAATGGCGCTACTGGCACTCTGCACCGACGCTGCAGATATCACCGTGGCCTTCACTGTAGTATTGTTAGCGAGCTTCAAATTAATAACTTGGGATCCAGCTGTTTTAACTGCTGAGACTGGGAGAAAGGCGGTAGCCACAGGTTTGATAGTGACCTGCTTTGGTGCAAGTTCTGCAGAGGCAACGGCATTGGTGACAACTGCAGACTGCAGAGGAGCCCGGGGAGGGGAGGACAGGACAGCAGAAGCTGGTGAGGACAGCAGAGATGACATGGAGGTCACCATAGAAGCCGTCTGCTCGAGCTTCTTACCAGAGTCCAAGTCCACTTCTGGCAAAACTCTGGTGACAGTTCTCTTGATCTCCCCAGAAGAAGTCTTGATGGTTTTTATACGAACTTTAGGAATTGCTGGTGTTGACCCTGCAGGAGAAGATGGAGACCCTTTGCTACTGTTCTCACTTGATACACTCCTGGGACTATCAGGTTGTTTGACAGATGTTTTTTTAGCACCATCAATGAGACTCTGAGATTCGGGTGATTTTTCAATAGCATGGGGACTTTCATTCATATCTTTCGGCAATGGAGAAGATTCTCCAGAATTGGACTGCAAATCCTTACTGGTATCTGTAGCTGCCTTTTTAGCACTCAGTGCTGCAATTGCAGCAATGCATGAAGAAAGCTTTGCTGATGATTTTGCTTTGGACTGTGAAATGCTGGCAAGATTTGTTTCACTTTTTTCAGCACTCAGCTTTCCATCAAGTACCCTATTTTCAAGTAGCTTCTCAGAACTGTCTTTAAGCAACTTGTCCTCTATCTTTCGAGATTTAAAAGGCTCGTAGACACTTAAATTCATAGAGTTTGTCTCTGTCTCTCGTTTACCAACTTTACTTTTATCTGTATTACTTGAAACTGGGATTCCAGATTTGATCAAGCTCTCTCCACCAAGTGTCTTTAGTTTCTCATATTGCTGCTGAGACACAGCTCCTGTCAAGACATTTGTTCTGAAATTTCCATGCAGCTCTTCTTTATCCGGAGGATCATCCACCTCGATTTTTTCATCATCATCAAATTCTTCAGCACTTGAGATAGGGCTAAACTGGTTGAAAGATGACTCTTTCAGGGCAGCCTCAGAAGCTGACCCATCATCTTTAAGACTCTTCCCTTCATCTTTACTGTAGCTATCAAGAGTTGATGATGTTAGAAAACCGTTATGCAAGCCATTGCCTGTGGAATGGTGGCCATCCTTGTCCACTCCTTCAGAAGAATCAATATTACGGACATTTTTCACTATGACACTGACACCAACATCAGATGATGATGGTGCATGAGAATCTTCATCTGGATGAGCATTTTGTTTTATGTGGCTTTCATGATCATCGTGTCCAGACTCAATAGCTGCTTTTGGATCTACCATGTCTGGTATGTCAAAGGCTGCAAGAAGGTCATCAAAGTCTGGGGTCTTCATATCCCCCATGGTCATGTATTTGATAGTAAGTAGATCTGTGAAATAAGCAGAAATTATTATCTCAGTATTTAAATCTCTAAAAACACATTTTTGTACAACAGAGGCTTATACAACAGAAACTTGCAAAAAAGCAAGTGTACTTTTCAATTCTGAAGCAACATTTTCAGAAACATATGTTACAGATCAGCAGTTCAAGTGAAAGTGAACACTCAGACAACCACAGCAAGAGCCACCAGCTTTCACAGGCTGCATCTATTCCCTTCCTGACAGATGCTTCCCCTGCTCTTGAAGACCTCCCATAATATGCTTTCCAATCTCCAGTGTAATTTGTCCAATTCTTCACAAGCTTCACCACTGCATGTTTCTTGTCACATAATCTGAGTCTTTCCCAATGCTGTCTGAATGAACTATGTGTTGTTCTCAACTGTCCTGTTTGTAACAGCACTTTAAGCTTAGACCACTATCTCCTTTCAGACTTTTCTTTTTTAGGCTAAACAGCATCAAGCCCTTAGTTTTTTCTTCACAAATAACATTTTCCACATCTTATCCTTTTCACCTTCCATTGGTTTCTATCCCTTCCGCCTGTCAATTCCAAACCCAAAGAGATAAACTCAAACCTTACCAATGCCACGTAAAAAGGAAAATTAACTGTGTGCACACTTTTAGACTACAAATCCCACTATGGTATTTGCCTTTTCTGCATATTCTTCAGTAACACACAAAGATATGCTGGTGACTCCTGGTGAGTCACCTGTAGAGATCAAAGGAAAAGTCAGATAGCAACAGCCCAGGCAACTTTTGGTCCTCTTCATGAACATGCACAAGCGTGATTTGAACTCTTGTGACAGAGCTATTTTAACAGATCTGATTGTTCAGAATTTTTAAGGCCTAAGTCAATGTTCAATGTGAAAAGGTAATTAACAAATTTTTATTGTTAGAAAATGCCCATTTAGGGAACATGCTGCCTGCTTCCCTGTGCTTGTATCAGGACTGAAGGGCTGAGAAGCACTCATATCACACAACTAGCGGCTTTGTCTCCAACATGACTGTGACTGTGCCAGTGGCACCCAGGCTCCCAAAGCCAGCTCAGATAACTGAGCACCCACTGCAACCTACTCATGGCCAAAGGTCTGCTGGAGCCTGCTCACCCACTGAAACACAGACCCAACTTTGGCAGCTCACTCCTGTCTGCCCCTAGAGTATAACTTTGAGCTCTCGAGAAAAATTACTTGCTGACTGTTCAACCAAGAGGTAGCAATGCCAAGAAAAAATAATCAAAATGCATACAGATATGTTTACATATGTATTTTCATGAACACTATCATCACCAACATGGACAGCATTAGCTGCTTCACAGAGAGGTGTAGTGTATTACGATGGCACAGGCCTTTCTCTTGATAAAAATCTGAGAAAATTATGTTATGTATCTACATTGGCTACCCAGGAATTATGGATGGATTACACACTGACATTTCAAACGACAGCTTCTACAGTTTGCAAATTGCTTACACCATCCATTTAATGCTGCTTTGTTTAACATATTAACTCATTCTCACTACAGTATGTCTGCTAACATTCAAAAACACTTCGGACATCCCAAGTCCTTCTGCAGAGCTGAACTCACATGGTTAGTCTTGAAAAATTTGAATATAGCACCGCAATTCACGAGTTTCCTCTCTTTAATTAACTCATAATTTCTTTACTCAGCAGACAACATAATGCTTATTATCAAGACTTTATTACTTTTGTAAAGCATGTGGTGGGCAACAGAATATAAATCAATTAAATCCATATTTATCAGACACAAGATTGTTTTGAAATGCTGGTAATTCTGATTTTATTGTGTACTTGGTTAATTATAA
This sequence comes from Eudromia elegans, assembly GCA_003342815.1. Taxonomy (NCBI): domain Eukaryota; kingdom Metazoa; phylum Chordata; class Aves; order Tinamiformes; family Tinamidae; genus Eudromia; species Eudromia elegans. The sequence continues at coordinate 173,512 of PTEX01000058.1, forward strand.
ACTTTAAAGTTTTGTTTATTCAAAATAAACCTTCCCGCACTCATGCATTTAAAACTGGCAATCAAGATAAAACGAACACAAAGACTCAAGCTGCAAAGCTGAAGGCCTAGATGAGTAGCCAATGCAGCTCAGTCCCTTTTAGTACAATCTGTATAGATGCCACATGTGGTGCTCAGCGTATGCCAGGACAGCTACCATGATGAGCAGGATGTGTAGCACCTACCCCAGCGCTGCACCGTCAGACTCTGTTCTGTCCTCAACAAACATAGGCTGGCACCAGATCTGTCCCTAAGGCAGGCAGTCAACATGGCTGTGCTTTGCACATACTAAGATTATTAATCACTTCTGGACTCACATTAATAGGAAGAGAGAAATGCTACAGGAAGGTCAAAGAACATTAAAAAAAAGGGCATGGCGACCACCATAAACACAGCACCACCGAGAATCAAGACCTCACAAGAGACACAGAAATGCCCAGGATCAAGAGGTCTGCAGAGCTGAAGATTTTCTCATTTATCCCTTGACTGTGCCTGCCTATTCACTTAACCTAAAATTGTTATAGGAAGGTTTTTTTGTTTTGTTTTGTTTTTTTACAGGGTTATATGACATATCCTTGTATAAAAGTCACTTCAATAATTACATAAAAGACCATTTTTAAATAAACTTCTAACTTTTTAGCTTTGCAGCCACCTGTCACAGTATTTAAAAATCTCCAACTATCAAAAATGAAGGATACTATTTATAAGCTCACAACACTGCAAAAAGGAATCGTCAAATATTGCTAAGATGTCCCAAGGCCTTCAGGTAAACTTTAAACCTTTAAAAATACAAGTTATTAGTAACTCATATAAGTTTCTGGTGGGCTATAGAGAATAACTGATCAAGCCACAGAATTTCCTCAGCGGTGCTTTGCTTCTGCTGCAAGCTCCATTCACATTGGGCAGAGTTTATAGAACACAGGCAGGGAAAGGGCCTAAGCACAAGGTTACCATGATCTATGTTTGGACATCTCCAGCTGACAAGAATGACAGTTGTCCATTTTCAGCCCACCCGGGCAAGTGGGACTTAATGCTGTAGCCAATGAAGGGTTGATGGGTCATTTCACTTACTGCCTCCTGAGAGAGTCCAGAGGGCACTTTTAAGGAACTATTTGTTTGATTCTAGAGCTTTTTTATCACAAATATCCATTTCCCTTCGCCACACAGAGCTATGTGGGTTAAAAAGGAATCGAATGAAGAAGTGACTTCAGGATGTTCTTGTGTCCCTTTTCAGGTCTCCCTCTCACATTTGTTATCCCTAATCAGGGAAACACTTATTTAGATAAAACCCAGAAATCTGGTAAGAGTGAGCCAATATTTATCCAATATGAAAGTAAAGAGAAACAAAATAAAAACAGGAAAGCTATGAATATTCTCCATGCAGATATCAGACTAATCTTCCCAGGTATCAGGCTAATTTTACACTCTCCTAACAACAGCAATAGCTACAAGTGTCCATCTTACATCAAAACTACTGGGTTTACCYATCGATTAAAATTACTCTCTTTACTCAGGAAAAAATAAAAGACTGAGTTCCAAAATGAGAATAAATCAAAATCACATGGAAACAATCTAGACCAACATGGAGCAACTCATTTAATACCAATGTTTTACGCAAAGCACATTATAGCAGTGCACAGCGATGCAGTCTGGCTATCAGATCAGTTAGGAGTTAGCTAAACCTAATCAGTTTTGTTAGGAGTTTTCCTTCTTCAAACAGTCAATGGTTTAGAAAATATTTATGTTAGAAAAGCCTCACTTAACTTTATTCATCTATTATATTGCTATGGGCAGCCACACATATGATAAGTGCTCAGTATAGGGTATGAAAGGAAGAAAAATTATGTGGTCTGTTTCAGAAACCTGCTTTAGGATATGGTAATTTTGCATCACAGGTGTGTTTCTCCTCCTTCCTTACAAAACCCAGTCTTGTAAAAATCACAATGCAGCTCCAATGACGATGGTTATCTATGACCTCGGCAGTGTAAGGTGAAATTTTGTATCACTTAAAAATGCTGAAAGCCCACTTGATATAAAGAAAAAGAGGACAAGTGTTCTGTCAAAAAAAAAGTCTCTGAAGCCACCATGATGATAAGCTCTGTTTCATCTGGTTTCTTAAAGCCCAGATGATGAAATCCACCTTTTTCGCATGTTTGACTGAAATGCTGCTTTTGAACTTGCTATTGGTAAAGCTGGAAGTACCTTCCCATGAATGCGATTAATCACTGAGTGACTGTGAATGGTACCCACTGAATGGTGCTCTTTCAGGCCCAGACAGCAGGTTATTGCTTAACAGATAATAATTTCCAAAATTCACTTGGCATTCTGCTCCCTTGAGAATGAGACGCAACTGCGTGAAGTTGAGCTCCTGTAATCCCATCTTTGATACAATAACACATACACCGACTGAGTTCAAAAAACTTCTACAAAGTGAACAGCAGAACGGAGAGGAGAAGGATATGAGAAAAGACAGAAAGGAAGACAATCACTGGCATAAATTTTTACCTATTTACATTTTTTCATGCAGGCACCATTTCTTTCCCAAAGCTCCAGCAGAACATACCGGTTTGATATAGAAGTATGGAATGAGATTATTTGGCTCACATTTTGCAGAACATCAGACTAGCTAAACATAAAGGTCCCTTCTGGCCTTAAGTGCTATTAAGTTATTTCCTCTAAGACAAAAAAAGACAGATCAGCATTACTAACATGCAAATATCTTTATATAATCTATGGATTAAAAACTGTAATAATCACTTGCTTTATACCAGAAGGGCACCTGTGAAGCAAAAGAAACTGCAACTCTTTACAGAACATAACCTCGTAACTGTTTTCAGAGTATGGTAGGGGAAACACCCGCTGCCACAGCAGGGTAAGCTAGCCCAGTTTGTTCAGAACTGCTCCTCTGCCCCACAGCATACCTGGAGCACGGAGCTAATGGGAGGCAGGGCAGAGCGCTGGTTGCCCCAAACAGGCCCAGAGTAGCGTGTGTCCTCCCCATGACACTGCTCAGCACTGCTTCGCCTGCTCTGTGGGTCCTCGCAAAGACACTGGGAGAGCAGCTCTGCCCAGGCCCTGACATGCTCCTGAAGGGCAATATTTAAAAGGTAAGAAAAGCTATTTCGCTGGTTTGAAAACGGGGAATAAAGGGCTGCAAATAAAATATTAAGCTACTATGAGCACTAGAGATCAAAACGTTACTGGCTTTGGAGACAAAGCAAAGGATGCAGGACTGTCCAGAACTAAATGCCTGACGGTGACCCCTCATTTCCAGATGGATGCACTACACTTCATCCTATACAGAACAGGAAGAGGGAAGCACTCTGAATGCACCCCACAGAAAATAACCACAAAGGTGGGTGTCTAAAAAGTTCCCTGCCTGACCCAGTTACGCTGTCCTTCCAACCTAGATGACCAGAAGCCCGGGTAACACAACCCGTGCTCTGCAACAACTGTGCTCAAGCCAGTTGCTACCTAATTAGTGAAAAATTCAGTGGATATTTCAGTAAAAGCTCACCTTGAATTACAACTTCAGTACAATATTTTTAAAATACTGTGCAAGTTCTGTCTACTGAGTTACAAGGTAGTAGTTAACATCCATGGGAATTTAAATGTTTACAACCAGTAGGAAGAATCTAAAATGTAATATGAAAGCTGGACAGGAAATTATTTTAAAGAATTAATGGAAAGGATTCTGGAGACCAGTGCATATTAAATTCGTATCAAACTGCACCAACACCACCTTAACTGACTGAATTTTTCACCATCCAACACACTATTGCACACAGGCTTTCAGTCAGCCTACAAGAACCTTCTACGGTTATTAAACATACTGCAGAATAACTATGAAATACTCCCAGCCCAGTACTTCCTCCAATCACTTATATTGATGTTTAACACTTACCAATAGCAATGAATTAAGTGTAGGCCACTTTTATAGTACTTTAACTAAATGTTTAGGATCCAAACTCTACATACCAGAGGAGATACGTATATCCCTTACTGAGTAACTCTACTTTGGCATTTGCTAATTCCAAAGTAGAAAAAAATGCTTAAAATACTCAGACACATTCAGCTTTGAGGTAAGCTCATACCTTCCTCAGCGGTAGAAAGCTGCTACTGTCCTTCAGGCAGTACCAATGCAGTGGCAGAACCCAGACACTTCCGCAGGAATATTAATCCCATTCCTCAACATTAGAGAATAATCCAAGTTAAACAGAAAGGGACAAGGAAGTGGCCAGTGTTGCTGATGAGGGAGCACAGCTGCAGCCTGGGCATTTCATCCAAGTCTCCTCCTCTTTCCTCGACTGTCACTGCTGGGCTCCATGTGTAGCTGCATTCCCACCACCTCTGCCTCCTTGGACGCCTCGCTCCTCGTGCCTTGCTCCTTCGTCCAGACATCCTCAGGAGCCCTTTCGAACTCCACCTTGCACCCAAAGCTAAAGCACCAGGCCTGACCCTGGCCTGCCCTGGGACAACACAAGGCCTGGGAATAGGCCAGGAAAGGAACAGAGGTGGTGTCCTGATTCACTCGGAAACTGGCCATTTCCAGAAACTGGATGGTGGGAACTGCTCCTGGGAAGTAGAAAGCAAAGTTCCCTCTTTCCAAACAGACACACAAAGCTGTGAAAAACCCAACATCAGAGGACTGCCATGAAAATTATCTATTTTATTTGTAACAGCTTGTAAGTGCACTTAAGAAGGGAATATTATACTCAGATTTATTCTGAAATAGATTGCAACATGTGTAACCAAGGACACATTCCTCACAATAAACAAGCAAACAAATTTCATGAAACAAACAGCAAAATTTCCACCTCCTCAAACATCTTTCTGAAAAGGATTTTTTAATTTTTAGTTAAGAAACTAAAGACTGCCGGTATTTCTACCTAAAAGAAATCAAATCCGCCTCAGAATGTGGAACTGCTAACCTGAAGCACTATGATGAATCACACTGTCTAGAACAGAGCATAAATTACAAAAAAACCCTCTCTAATTTCAGGGGTGCTGATGTGAAAAGCCAGTTCTTACACGTAGTGAATCCATATGTCCAAAGTACCCTTCCATCTTCAGGTGACCCAGTCACACTCCATAAGACACCTCCGATCTCCGCACACCAGCCTCACTTCCCTTCTGTCTGCCTGGCTGCCTCCTGATGCTCATGGGGAAAAATGTCCTGGAAACAGCTATCACTTTTGCCTTAAGATTTACAGCTTTCAGGTTGCTTGAAACACTTATGAAAAATTAAAAAAAAAAAAACTCTAAGAATTCAGATGTTATTTTGCTTACTAATTACTCAATGACACTAGGAAAAAGAATAAGACTCCTGGATGTGACCAAGAGAAACAAGACAGCCAGGGCACTGGACAAAGTGCAGAATAAGCGAAGAACTTCTGGGTTTTTGATCGTTGATGTCAAGACTCATGCAAGGCCACCAGTGACATCACAAACTCAACATAGGAACACAGAGGATTCTGAAACATCTATGGATACAACTCCTGATTCCTCTTCATCTTTTTGGGGGTAAGGTTTATCCATGCAGCCATATTAGTATCTCACTGAAATGTAAGGTCTGAATTAACTTCTGGGAGAGAAATTATAATTTGATTTTCTGTTCGAAGTAGGTGATGAAGACTTTCTTTCTACATCTCTCTTCCTTTGGCAAAGTGTACCCTGCGAGAAGTGCTTCCTCTGAATGGCCCAGAAAGTAGCATCCAACTCTCAGCCAACGGAAGATACTGCTTTACTGTTACGGTGCCTTAGTTTCCAGTTGCCCTTTTCACTCCAGTCCCTCTGCTAATGCACTCCAGGGAACCAGTCATTTGGATAATTGTGTAAAAACAGGAACTTATCCTAGGGAAGTCTCTACTGATAATGGAAGAAGAAAGCAGGACAAGACTTCTCCGCTATGCCCACAAAACTCAGTTATCTCTTAAATCTACTGGTGCTTTCACACGGCAGGTATGAGGTGGAAGTCCAAGGCTGTCTTCAGTGGTGTGAACAGTCTAACCTTCAGAAAGGTGGAGGACAGTCTGCAGAACAGGGCTCTATCTGGGAGCTTCCACCCTGTTGTCAGAGATTTCAGAGACTGTTTTGAAATACAACCTTCTTCTTTAGCCATTGTTTGCTTAAATGGGAGGAAGACTCAAATATCACAGAATCCCAGAACGGCTGAGGTTGGAAGGACCTCTAGAGATCATCTAGCCCAAACCACTGCTCCAGCAGGGACACCTAGAGCAAGTGAATATGCTCTGAGGTTGAGTAGCACCGGAGAAGCAGCAGGGCTCAGGAGTAGAGAGCTGCTTCTGAAGAACTAGCAGAGACTGGTTTAGCAGAGATGGCGGTTGTTCTTCCTCCTCAGGTTGCATGTCGGAACTGGTTCCAGGTGGAAGGCCTCTGGCCAGATGGGAGAAAACACACATTAACTGACTTCTTCACAGACTCCATCAAAGGGGAAGAAAAAAAAAAACACAGAGGAAAACCTTTTTCCTTATCTTTTCAAGTATGATTCATCTTGTGGTTTAGACTCGAGGACTGCTGTGCTCCCCATGGCTCCCAAGCTGCTTCCAAACCAGTGCTGGAAGCAGGAGGCACCTCCTACGGCAGAGACCCATGAGGGCTCCCTGTGACGGCCCCGCTCCTCGAGTCTGGATCCATCTGCCAGAGCCACGACCAGCTCCAGGTTCTCCACATCTGCCACTGCACAGCGGTGACAGATAATCCCCCCGCCTTTTCAGGATTCGGACAACTGACCCCCTCTATGCCTGAAGGTTTCCAACAGGCTTCTCTGTATCCCAAGCATGGCCTGCAATGCTCAGTTTTGCTCTTTTGTTCCATTATTTGCCTTTAAAGGCCTGGCCAGCCACCTAGCCTATCCTCCCTCCACCCTCACTCCTGCACATCCCAATCTTTATTCCCTCATGACAAGCCTGGGGGACTGGGGACACCAGGCAGTCACCTTAACCATCTTTACTGACCATCCCCTGCATCAAGTTCAACCTCCTAACCTTTGCCTGCAAATCCCTCCTGCCTATGCCCACTATACGTATTTCTATGTGCTCTCTTTCAAATAACTACTCAAAGTGAGCTTCTTTCAGTAGCAACTCCATTTATTATCTAAAGAAATAGGGAAAAAACCAACACATTAACTTGCACCTACCCATGGAACTCGCATTGCAGTAAATACAGACTTTTTTCTTTCCTAAACCCTTCCTAAGGTTTCTTACCTCAAATTGCATTATATACTGTTATAACTTTACTTCTTAGAACAGAGATTATTTCTTTCTGTATGTTCCCTAAAGGAGATTAGGATCCTTTTGGTATTGTAAAAACAACAGCATTGGGACATTTTTCAATTTCTGGCCTGGCTACACATGATACTACAATCTGATTGGAATAAATTTTCAGGTAGACATCCTATTCCAGAATAAAATTCTGATAGTCTGGTGTAATATTATGCTTACAAACACAGGCTAATAGACTTAAATAACACCACATTCATTCTGGAATAAAATGCCCATGCACGGAGTAACACCAGCATAATCTTTTTTATTTTTTAATTTCTGTATTGTTATGCCAATAAATTTCATCATGTGGAGAAGACTTAAGTATCTCAATCAGGATGATGCTAATATCTCCTAACATTAGGCAAATATTAGCTTAAAATACAGCTTCTAAGCAGTTGATTAGCTATTCAACATATGAGTACTGATGCCTGATTAACACTTCTTATTATTTATAGTAAAAGCTGAATATCTCAAGAAGTGCCAAAGCCAGCTGAAGCACCCAAGCTTCCCAGGAAATGAGAAGCCCATCCAAGGCCTTGACTCAGCGTGGTCTGTAGCGCGCGCAGGCCAGGCACTTGCGTCCGCATAGTCCTGTGGCAGTCATCAAAGATGCTGGGATCCGCTACTGCCCGAAGAGACAGAAACATTCCCGCTTCCAGGAATGCAGCTTTCGTAATAGGCACTACTTCGATTGCTCTGGATAAATGGCTTATTTACCATCAATAGTATCCATAATGTTGTGTCAACCCTTATATTTTAACACATCTTGAGATGTGTACACATTTGAGAGACTCAAATTTGTCTCTACACACTAATTTCCGTGAGTACCAGAAACCTGAGCTTAGGCCTCYGGTTTTCAAAGAGAATACTCTATCCATTTCCTTCCCTCCTCACAGTCTCCCCCCCAAAAAAAAAGAGAATAACAAAACAAATACTTAGGAAAGAAAGTATTAAAGAATCTTTCATACACTATTTTTATGCTTTTTTCTTTTGCAGTGAATGATAATTAAATTATTCCATTCAATAATCCTACTGCTGATAGTTCGGGAATATTTTCAAGATCTCTTCTTTACTTGCCCCCAAACTTTTCAGAGCCATTCTGCTGAGTTTCCTGTCCAGACAACCACTAAAAAACATCTAAAGCTCACCAGGGCCTCTGGAGACCACCTCATCCAAAGCTCTGCAGCGAGCAAGTTCAAACAGAGCAGGTTATGCAAGACATGCTAGCCGTGTTTCTACTCTTTCCAGAGATGGAAATAAAATCAAATTAAGCATTTTGGTAGAATCATATAATGCTTAAGCTTGGAAGTGACCTCTAGAGGTCATCTAGTCCAACCTCCCTGCACACGCAGGGTCACCTAGAGCACGGGGCACAGGATTGTGTCCAAGCAGGTTTTAAAGATCTCCAGAGAAGGAGATTCTACAATCTCTCTGGGCAACCTGTTCCAGTGCTCTGTCACCCTCACTGTTAAGAAATTCTTCCTTAAGTTCCTGTGGCACTTTTGATGCCTCAAGTTGTGGCCATTTCCTCTAGTCCTATCGCTGCCCACCACTGAGAAGAGGCCAGCCCCATCCTCCTCCCTCCGTCCCTTGAGGTACTTGTATACACTGATGAGGTCTCCTCTCAGCCTTCTCCAGGCTAAAGAGCCACAGCTCTCTCAGTCTTTGTTCATATGGCAGATGTTCCAGGCCCTTGATCATCTTTGTAGTCCGAGTTATTTCCATTGGCTTAGACAAATACAGATGTTACCATTCTGTTTTAAAAAACCTGCATATAGAAGTAGATAACACAAAACCAGTATATATCTGGGGGCTGCACTGCATCTGGACCCGCGGCTGGTGCTGGGAACCTGCCCGCATTTGCACTGAGATCCAGGTGAAGTTCTGGCCTAAACGTCTCTTAAAATGAAGATGCATTCATGAAGCAGACAAACCAAACCACTGTTTTTGCATGCTACTTCAGAATGTACTATAAAAACGATTTGCTTCATTGTATATTTTTGTACGTAAAATTGCCTGGGACAGCAGCATGAGAATGACTTAGGTGAGCAGCAACAGTGACCAGAATGCTGATATTCCCAATTTAAGGCAAATTCAAATTACACCCTAAATCACGCTTTCTTTATGCCTATCTCCTCTACTCATTTTTTCAAAAGTGAATGGCAATTGTTGCTTGAGAACAGCATGAAGCAGCTGCAGTCTCAGTGCAAGCACTCCAAGGCAGCAGGGCTGGCCTGTGCAGTTCGAGCAGCAAACAGGCCCTAAAACATTAGGAACGACATTCTACCACATTTACTCCCAGGAATCAGTGCATATATTTATATTTTATCATACAGTCATACCTTTAAGAAAAACAAATCTACTTATTTCACTCAAAAACAACTTTGAACTTGATAAATCATAACCCTTCTTTTCAAATACCAGAGACAAGCCTCAATGCAAGATGAGATCGCAATTGCTGATACAGAGGACCAACTCTCCAACATTTAGCAGTATTTTCCATTGGAAAGCTGGCCTATGTACAAAATGACAATCTGGTAAAGAGAGCTTATAAATATTATTAATCTGAACAAAATAAAACTCACCAAGAATACTGCAGATTCCAGTATCTATTCAGCTTTCTCATCTTACAGCCTAAAAAATCACTATAAATGCAAAAGCTCCTGTGCCAAAAAAAAAAAATTCCTAGTACAGATCCTGTTCCAAAATCTAAATCAAACAGATACACTGAATTTTGTGACAATTCAAGTACTTATAATTTTAAAGCAGTGTACTATTCTGGTAAAGGAAAAAAAAGTCTAAAAGGTGCTCTCATGTAACACAAATTCTAGCTCACACTTGGAAAAGAGCAGGCATCATCATCATCAGCAATAGATCCTATTCCTATCATGCACCATGAATTCATGTTTGCAAGCTTAATTCTGCTACAGATGCCTACAGTCTAATATAGAACCTCTGCATTCAAATGATGGAAAATATGAACAGAAATAAGCACAGTGATCTGTTAGCCATTTTGCTCCACCACGCATGCTATTTACTGCCCTGTAAAATCTGAAAAACAATACATTCTATCCACATTAAAAACTACACAAATACATTTTCAGGCTAGACATTAGCATGCTACTTCCATTCGTCCACAATTCATTCTTGAATGTCTTATGTAATCTGCTGCAGTCAGAAATTAAAAGGTGCCCTTTTATTTGTCGCTCTTTGATGCAGGCACCCTACCTATCATCAGCTCCCATCCAACTTACCAAATATCCACAATCTTTCAAGGCTTTTAATGCTGTCTATATTATTTTCTTGAACACAGAGGAAGAGACTCTCATTGCACATTAGTGCATTTTCAGTGTTTCACTCATTTTCAGTGTTTTTCCTCCATATTTATCTTGATTGTAGATTATGACACTGGCTAGCAGCCAGGACCGGTTAGATTTCATTTAAATTGTACTGGAAGAGATTCTAGAGTTGCTGATTTCCTGTTATAGGAAGTAGCAGTCCTAGCAGGAGAATCCCCAAGGCAAATGTTTAGTGTTCCAGTGTGCAAGCTCTAACAGCCTTTGTTCTTCCCTTTGCTATATTCATTACTGCTTCCTTCTCTCTCTCCTCCTCTCCCTCTCTCTGAATCCTCCAGCTTGCAGGATAAGATGCAAATGTCAGCCCAAATCTAAGTCCACATTTATTTTTTAGATGAAGAAAAAATCCTATCCATTACCATTGCTGTGAAGCTCTGAGTTAGAAGGAGCTGCTGCACTGCCCATCCGGTTTCCTAATCTTATTTCATTACTGCACAATATTATAATTCATGCCATTAATAATCCACTGAAGCTCCATCAAACCTCCAAAATACTTGGTTGCAAAATCCTGCCAGGCTTCAAGCGGTTTAAGGAACACTATCCGCACTATATATTTCCTACATATGTTTTCCTACACAGGCTATATTAAGTACGTGTTTAACACTAAGGATCTTAGTTCAGCAATAAGCAGCAGCAACACAGAAGCAGCACACGACGGTGCAGGGCTGCAGCGCGGAGCCGGCCGTGGCCATGTGGTCCACGATTTACGACTGTCACTCAGAGGCCTGCTCTTTATGCCTGCATTGTGATAAAAACGAGTATCTGGACATGTGATACTGAAACAAAGGTAATGTATTTAGCCAAGATATCGGTAACTCTTTACAAATAATAGTTTTAATCCTATTAAACCTAGAGGAGGTTAATTGTATTTCTTTGCTGACATTTAAACCATTGTCTCCCCTCCAGCGTGCCAAGTATACACTCAGGAGCCACATTTACTTTTCATACCCATGTACTCGCATGCTATTGTTATATTCATACCCCAAACATCACGTCTCACCTTGTGAACCTTGACCTTTGAAAGGTATTTTAGCCAACACTCAGCCACTGTCACGGATGCATTACCTCTGCAAATATGAAAGGGTTAAAGGCAGCCAGAATCAATAGGCCTACAAGGGAAAAAAAGAGAAAAAGAGAAGAGTATGCCTTACAGCATCCTTGCAATGCTTTTATACACATTTCTACAACAATATTGTTTCTTTTTGGCCTTCCAGAAACACATAGCACCCCCCCCCACGTCTCCTAAGGAAGAAAACCACAAGACAGTACTCAGTAAATAAAACAGCATGCAAAGCAGCATCCCTCAGTCACAAGCATAGCTACAATTACAAATCATTCAATCCATTTTATTTAGTCTAGTTCAAAATAGAATGCACGAGTGTCCCACCCTTGCAAAGCAAAAATATTTTAATAAGGGTCATAAATCTCTGCGTATGTCCCTTCACTAAGCATGAAAAAAAAAAGGCACGAAAAGCCAAAGTAACCTCATCTTCTGCAAACATGTACATTCCCATACAGCACGTTTATGCCTCCGTTACCACGTACCCGTGCAGTGTGTCTACAGTGTGCGTTCACATGGGGCTGGGGCTGGCGTCTGCCTGCGAGCTGCTCCGCTCCGGGCTGCCATGGAGGGAGCCTCTCCGCGCCGCGGCTCGGTGACTGCATTGTGTGGGGGAGCGGATCTGCCTCAAACCGGTTCCAGCCGGCGCTGGTCACCCTACATAAAAGCTATGGCAACCCTTGCGCGCTGCCAACGGGTCCCCGCGGTGGCCGCGGCTGCATCCCGCGCTGCTGCAGGCCTGGGCGCGCGGCACTGTCCGTCCCCGTCGCGTCGCGTCCCGTGCCGGCCGCGGCCCGCGGCCCACCCCGCTCGCACGCACGGCCTCCTCCTCCCCCACTTACCTCCCACAACCTGGCGGGGAGCTGGGAGCGCCTGCCTGTCTGCCTGCCTGGAGCTAACAAAGAGACCGCAATAAAAACCCTCCCCGGGTCCAGCCGCTGCGCGGGGCCACGGGAGCCAGATGCCACGCAAGGACGCCTCGCGCTCTGTGGCCCCACAGGACGCGGCGGTGCCACGTCACGCCGGCCCCCTCATGCCCGTGGCCGCAGGGCGCTGCTGTGGGACGGGGCCGCAGGGCCCTGTGTGTGGCACTGCGCGGGCTGCAGCACAGGCCAACGCGTCCGCCGCCCTCCTCTCGAGGGAGCTGCTTGTGCGGCAGCRTCGCCCCTGCACCCCGGCCAGCCCGAGCAGGCTGTGCGGCCTGCGTTCCTCCCTCATAGGAGCAGGACCCAGGGCACCGCCATGCCCATCCCTCCCCCAAAATGGCTGCTGGCACAAGCACCAGCCCAGCCAACCATGAGCCCTTCCCCGAACCGCCTCAGTACCTGCGGGCCTGCAGCGCGTGTGCCAGCCCGCTCGGTCTCCCCTCGCACCAGCAGGGCCCTGGCTGCCCGCGACAGGAATGTGTCTACCTGCCCTGCCCGGGCGGTGTGCCCCGCACTCTCCCACACAGCAGGCCCTGTGCTGTGGGGTGCCGGCCAGGCCGGCACTGCGGTGTGTGGGCCCGGTGCGCACGGCGCATCACAGTACGTGGGCACTTGGGTGGGCAGGTATCAGGCCATGCGCGGGCATGGGGTGTGCAAGGCACAGGGTGTGCAAGGCACAGGGTGGGCAGGCATGGGCGGCAGGGTGCCCGGGTGCGCACAGGCTACGCGCCCATCTGGGCACGTGGGCATGGAGAAACACAGACATCCAGGCAGCCTGCCTGTCACACTGTGCCCAGCGCCCTGTCACAACTGCACTTGTGGCACTGTGGTGGTGCCTCCCATGCCAGTATCCTCCGTGACAGTACCCACTGTGCTGGTGCCCATGGTGCCAGCACACAGTGAGCGGTGCAGCACCTGCCACCCGTGCCCTGCGAGGCTGCAGCCCTCGGCCTCCTTGCATGCACACCCTGCAGCCTCCCTGCCGCTGTGTGCCCTGGCCTGTGGGCGGCTCCTGGGGAAGGATCGGGGGCAGCCATGTCGGGGGTGCTCGGGATGGGGTGGGGAGGCAGTCGGGCCCGCAGGCTGGGCCGGGTGCATGCAGGGTCCCCGCGACAACAGACCTGCTGGGCTGGGCCACGCCGGCGGGCGCTTCACGGGCAGTGTTGGCCGCGGGGGGGGCGGCGCGGGAGGTGTGCCGGGCTGGGTCAGGCTGCGTCGCGCCAGGCGGGCTGCAGCGGGCTGGGCTGAWCCGCGCCAGCCCAGGCCGCAGGGAGCTGGGCTGAACCACGCCGCGCTGGACCACAGCGAGCCAGGCTGAACCGCACCGGGCCGGGTCACAGCGGGTGGAGGTGGCCGCAGCCAACGGGCCCGGTGGAGCGCGGGGGTCGCGGCCTCCCGCGGCTTGCAGCCTGGCGGCCGCGCCGAACACTGCAGCCCTCCCCCGCGCCTGCAGTGCCTGCAGGCCCAAGGCAACAGGGCCGGCTCCCTGCCCCACCGGTGACCCCCCCTCTGCCACCTCCCCCATTTCCATCCCTGAGGAGTCCTGCCACCCCTGGGTACCCCCCTAGGCCTGCCCCCACCAGGTCCTACTGTGCCGAGGAGTAGGTTGTGCCACGTCCCCAGGCCACAGCCTTACCATGTGCAAAGCAGAGGCACCATTTCCATGTCTGTGCCTGGCGTCCTCAGCGCTTGCCACAAGAGAGAGGCGCTCACAAAGCAGAGCCATGGGCGAGCTCTTCAGTGTCAGGGCCCCCGGTGCTCTCACTCACTCGTGTTTGGCTGCAGAAGGGTTTGCGAGCTCGGTTTTGGCTTTGAAGAGCGGACAGGTGGAGTTATTAAATGTTTTAAATCAAAGCGCTGAACTCTCATAAACGCATGCCAGGTGTGTGGCGGTGCTGCAGGCACAGGTCAGGTTCTGTGTGGGGCTGTGGAGCGGCTCCCTGAGGCGTGCAGGGCTCAGCCCACTGTCACTGGTGGCAGAAGTGTAGGCCATGGTCAGCACGAGCCGTCCACTTCAGGGCCTGCTGCGGACCTGTGTAGCTTGAGGCCTGCCACGAAGCCTCCTCCTTTCTGCAGCAGTGCAACAGGAAGGTGAAGCTGTGCAGGTGAATCGCTGCATGGGAGCGTGGTTGTGAAACAGCAACATCCATGTCACATGTGTAAGCTAAATGTGACCTTTGTTTTGGGCAGACCACACAGAAAATGACTACGCACACCATGCGTACCAGCGGCGTCGCATTAGTGTCCCCCGAAGCATTGCTGTTTGGGAGGACGCCCGCTTGCCTGCCCGCCCTCGGGCCACACTGCACTGTGGACGAGCAGAGTGCCGGTGCTAGTGCATGCGGCCTCACAAGGGCCTGCAGGTGCTGTCCCAGCCGCAGCAGCAGCATGCACAGCCACCAGTTTGGGCAAATGGGCAGCCTCAGCAGTCTATAGCATTTCAGTAGAATGAACCCACTTGGTAAGTTATATTGAACATAAACAGATTCGTGCTCTGCACTAGTTTATTTCCAAGGAAGGCCCCATCGCTTAGTTTGCAGAAACCTGCAAGGAGCTTCCTTGTCCTGCAAGAGAATAGCAGAATGAGATCATGATATTTTAACACAATATTGTCTTACCCATTAACTAATAGATTGTGGTTTGATTAAAGAAAAAAAAAAAAAAGAAAACTATTTTCCGTAGCCTAGATTTGCTATAATGCTATAAGGAAAATGGCAGATGCTCAAAGTATTAGTATCTAAAATATTATGTTAATTGATTTCACAATTTATACATGGCATAAAGGTCTCTGTGCCTGCTGTGTTTCAGACTGATTTACCGTTTTCCTTCCAGCCAGGTGTCTTTGACATCTCCATGGAAGGAAGTCTGCCACTGCAGATATTAACTGAAAAATAATAAAATAGACAGTTTCATTTTACAAATGGTGCCAGGCTGACAGCCTTTCCCTCAATTCCTTTTTCGTTCCAACACACAATAACAGGCAGTTGCAATGCAAGTGTCCCTAAAAAGCTACAGCTAAAAAGCATCTCTTTTTCTCTTGAAGGGTTCTGTGGGTATTTTGCGCATTGAGCTTGTATCATAGGTCTGAGGTCCGGTTCCGAAGTCCCCTCAGGAGCCTCATGACGCTGCAGGTAAAGTCAGTGGCTGGGGAGTCATCAGGTAGATTGAGTTACTGTGGCTTTTCCACAAGGGTAAGAGCTGGCACTGTTGGCTCGTCCTATCTTAGCCCTCAGCACAGGGACGTAACTTGCATAATTACGTATGGGAGTTTTGGTGTCCACAGCTGCCCAACTTCCACCCTTGACGTTATCATCTCAAAGTATTTTCTCTCTCTACCCCTTGCCACCTTGTAGCTAACTAAAAATGCAATACCATGGTCCCTCTGTGCCAATGAAAATAGAGGACACCCGAGGGAGCAATGAGGAAGGAGGACGCCCTGAGGTCGCAGTGAGACCAGAGGCTGCAGGAACACCTGCCAATCCTCAGCTGTGGCTGCTGGCAGCCCCAGGCGGCAGCATACTACCCACCTTAGAATAAGACCTGCCCTCCTTCATCTACCAGAGAGCGTTCCAAACGGAAGAGAACCCTTTCATTTCACTACAGACACTGTACACTATGGTCCCCTCTTTGATGGCCTAGGATCCAGCTCCAACACTTGTCTTTGCTGTGGAGAGTCTCTGCAGTGGATGGTCTCTGCAGCCACAGGTGGAAGCACCAATGTATTCCAGTCACCCTCCGGAACTGCACCAAGATCAGGTAACATTTTGCTGCCTGCACTGGGGAGGCAGTAAACTTTGCTGGTAGGTCACATTTCATTGATCCAGGAACCATCAATTTTAACCACACTTTGTCTTTTTCCAGAAAAAAAAAAAAAAGACAAATAGAGGGCACTCTCTTCAGCAGTCAGCAGGAAAAAGTGCTCCAAATCAAGACATTCTCCCTTTGATGTTACAGTAAATGCTGTATTTGTGCTCAATAGTAATTTTTTTTAAAGGATTTTTAAGACTCCCAAAATACAGATCTCTGAAACCTGCTATATTCTTTCTACTTTCAGTATTGGAGTCTATGTTAGTTATATCAACTATAAGCTAAGTAAAAAGCTAAGGCATAGCTTTTACAAATCAAAAATATGTTGGAGCCAAATATGATTTTGCAGGTGGATTTACACAATTAAAAATGAAACCAATTTATGTTTATTTTTTGGCTTAAATGAAGCCAATTTACATTTAATTTTTTGCTTTCAGAGTAAGTGATATACTTTTAGTTCTCTCCTATTTTTGCTTATTCTTTTACTCAGAAAAATAATTTCCCTCCTGGCTAGTGAAACATCCTTAGTTTTAACAAGAAGGGTAATTCATATATTCAATATTTGCAATCCTAAATGTCTTTCCTGACCCATAACTCTATAATTTCTGGCAAGTATTTAATAGTCCTCTGTCAAATTCAGTTGCTTTTTTTAGGATTTCACTTGAAAAGTTCTTGTATCATCTAATCCACAAGAACACAATGGAACACAATGCAGTTATTTTTGTATAGTACTTATAGTTTTTCCTTTTAAACACTATTAAGAATGCATGGGCACTTTAATAATGTACTTTAAAAGTCAGTATTTTAGGAAAAATATCACATTTTTCTTAGGCATTTTCTTGGCAAAACTAGTTTATTTTCTTGCTTGTTAAATGTCCTCTTATGTTTCAAGCCAGAAGCTCTGAAATTTCTTCTAGAAAAGCATAATACACTTTTAATAAGTGTAGATTGCTTCTAGACTTTTGTCATTTGTCATTTAATGTGTTTATCAAAGTGCCGTAGCATTTTGGCACCTGTTCCCCATCAGAATCCAGTGCTCTGATTTACAGCTGAGACCAGACCAGCAGGAGGACGCAGGAGTTAAATATCACTTAGTTCTCACTCTAGACGCCTGAATCCTATCTGTAATTCTCTGAACTCCCACACAGCCACCAGCTAACTGTAGGGAGTGATATGAATTCCTGCTCATGCCTGAGCTTCRGCACTGCTCACAGGCAGCTCTGGTCTCTGTGTGAGCTGAAGGAACCTTGCTCTCGACAACTTCCTTGCAGCATGGCAGCAGCTGCACACATGCAAAACATCCTTAGAAATTATGCTCCCAAATACTCCATAGTTAGCAGTATTCCCAGGATATAGGAACCTCCAATGGTCCTTAATGGACCTCCAAACTGTACATCTTATTTCAACCTAGGAAAGATCTGTGCACCAGTGAGTGTGCTGCGCTGAACTAGAGACAAGTTGGGGAGGATTGAGAGCTTCAGTGGAGATGGCCTTTTAGAGAAACTAATGGTGAAAGGAACTGTTTTCCACAGCTTCAGTACATTATGCTCTTTGCATCTGTTAAAATAGCGTACGCAGTTGCTAACCTTTAACAGCACTCAACATAGAAAAGTACCTCAGACAAGTCTGTTTAAACAGAACAAACATAAAATGCAGTGAGACTGGTCTTTCAATAAATAAATAAATAAATAAACAGAAGATGGAGTAGTTCTACAGGACAAGTAAAATTTGGTACTCCTTACAAAGACACAAAGACTATTCGGCAGAACCAATGGACTTTGAGGTCCATTTGAATTATCTCAAAAAAAAAAAAAAGGCATGGAATTGTTGTCAGTAATCACAAAAATATGGTGATAGAAAACATGTTCATGATATGTACAAATGTATTCTATCTCCTAGGCCCTGAAGTGCAAGCTTTGGACTTAGTAGAGAAGTCTTCCCGTTTGTTAGATACACTTTAGAGCTTAGTTTTAGATCGGTGGGCAGCTGAATAGCTTTTATCTCACTCATTAGAGATTAAGAAATACCCTACTTATGTAAATGTATGAATGGCTGCTTAATTTAGGAAGCAAGATGATATTTAACCTGAAAATTGTCCAAGGTCTGCTAATTTTCTGGCAATACATACATTACAGCATGAAAAGTAGAACCATTTTTCTTTTAGAGATCAGAAATCACTGTTATGAAAATATGACACTAAATCACTGAAAATGAAAATACAAAAATACTAGCAGCCTTTGCAACCATGTCCTTGATGGCACATACCCAATATAGCACAGCTGACAAGTTCCTATGCAGTAAGCTGAAAATCCCCAAGAAAGAGCAGGCCTCAGGCTGGGCTTCTGCTGTGCAGCACAAAAGGAGAAGGAGATGGGAACAGCGAGTGCCTAAAAGCAGCCACGGATACCCTGTGCTGGGGAAATTTGAATGAGAAAACTAAGTTTTTGCCCAGGTATTAGATGAAGTCCTAAGGGAGCCAAGGGCATGGAAGACAGACACCACAGGGGATGGATGCCACGGGGGATGGACACAACAGGGAGTGGACACCATGGAGGACCATGAATGGACTGCATGGAACATGGATGCACACGAGACAGATGCCACAGAGGATGTAGACCACGGAGGACAGATGCCAAAGAGGATGGATGGAACAGGGAACAGACACGATGGGAGATGGATGCTATGGGAGATGAACGTGACAGGAGACAAAGCAAACWTTTATGAGGCTGTGAAAACTATCCATTATTCACAGAAATCACTCTTACTGATTAAAGAGTATGGCCTTAAAAAGGTTCCGTAAGTAACAGAGATACAGGGAAATACACTGAGAGATATGAGCATAATGCCATGCTAAAGAGGTTACCATATCTGTGAAACTAATCACAGTCACAGACCTGTGAGCTGCCGGCTGTGAAAGCCAGCCTACTTTTTGTCTGCAAAGGCAGTTAAACCATGTACCTTAGGGGACAGGCTGGAAACAGGGTGAGCCCTCATCCTCAAGACTTCCAGAGAGGTTGGAGCTGATGCAGAGAGAGGAAACAGCCTGGATACAATCAGGCCTGGCCGGTACACAGCAGGACAGTCCTCAGCCAAAGGGAGTAAGCAATGGTACAGCCAGCTGCCCTGCCAGAGTGCACATGGGACTCGCAGAGCTGCTATCCCGATGCACAATCCACTTTCCTCGTGCATTCCCTGTAATGGAAATGGATTATGCCACAGAAATACTTCACAGCTGTCCTTTATTTCTGTACCTACAAACCAGTCTGTAGGGCCATACATATCAGCTAGCAAAACCAGCTAAGGAGGCTGCAATAGCGTAACTCACACCTGCACTAATGGTGTCTTTCTGGGAGAGCTGATCCACGGATGTGAAAATAGCTTCTGTCTAGGGAATCCCCCAGAGCAGATGTGAGAATGCCCCAAAGTTGTTCTAACAGCAATAGCCACTTGCTATGATTTTCTAAGAACAACCTTCTTTTGCCTTTTATGATACTATTTATGGAAGAGAGGCTGCACTCACCCTGGTGACTGACAGACCAGCTGAGCTATTTTAGCAGATCTCCATTGCAGACTTTTTGGCAAAGTTTCCCAGGCTGAAACTGAAGCTGCCATGCCCTGGCAAGTCTTTCCTGGCCTAGTCACAGCTGAAAGGCTCCATGGAGGACTGCATGTGTGATGTGCCCTGTGTGCCCACTGTGGAAGTGCACGCAAGCAGCTCAAGGTGCTGAGTTTGCTGCAGCCCTGCACTCCGCCCAGCACACATGGCAGTTATCAGGAAGAGCCTTGCAGCTCTTCCAAAGGCCTAAGCAGAGGATCTCTAAGAGAGCCAAGCCAGGCCACATAAGGCTATACAGCATGCAGATGAGCTGAGCAGCAGAGTATTTTCTGGAGCCCATACAGGCCTCAATACAGCTTCACTTAAGCCATGCCTGCAACACCTGGCAGATATGTGGATCTCATCCTGCTAGAAGCATCCAGCTGAACTATGGCTGTGTTTGCATAATGACATGAAGAGTTAGAATGGCATCCCTGTTCACCCCTTAGTACTGCATGGTTGCTGCATATAGATAAGGGGCACATTTATGGAAGAATTTAAGGCCCAATTCCTATTCAGGGGGGATGCTCTTTTGCCTGAAGAAGAGGAAAGAGAAGAACTGTGTATCTGAAAGTGCTGAGTCCTCAGAAAGTATGTGTGGAAAATAAGACAAGTACTCCTCGTAAGAAAGGTACCTAATACAGAACACCCAAATCTCTAGATCCACACTGTGCCCTTCCAGTAGCGCTGCCAGGAGGGTGGATATCACACTTGGCAGCATCAGCGTCCTTACAGTGAGGTTTAAGCACAGCTCTGGTTCACTATCTGCAACTGAGGTTTTAATGCAGTCAGAGAAATCCTCATGAGTTACATCAGTGCTAGACATAGGGCTCTGACCAACAGTGATCTGAGGACAGCCAGGTTTCAAGCCCAGAATGGCCTTAAAGAGCTTTATAACAAACAACAGAACTTTGCAGTGATCAAACCTTGGAAAGACCTTTCTTCTGTGTGGCAGTACCACTTTTGAAGAACTCAGGATTGCAAGAGCCGGCAGAGAGGCGCAGTCGCTACTGAATGCAACCGTTCCTCCAACTCCTCTCACACTACTCTGGCCCCCTTACATCCCAAAGGACTTGCCTTTGCGGCCACACTGGCTTGCATTAGCCACACTTTGTGCACACCTGTCGGCTATTCTTGTTTTGCACTAAGGCGCTCTCCAACAACTGGAATTATTTAGAGCATCTGTCTCTACAACACAGTGGCCCCACCAAAAAAAAAGTGACAATTGGTATTGCAAATGTGCCACACCGTACACTTCAGCACAACAGTTAAATACTGCGTAATGGGGCACAGGATGTGCTTATGGAAGGACAGCACACGCTGATCCGAGTCACTTGCCCATTAACACAGCAGAGCACTATAGAAGGCCAGACCGGACCTAGGTTTTCTTGGTCATCAGCTCACAAGTTTGGACCTCTACCTGTGTCACCAGCAAATTGCACATCAGGGCTATGTACAGATTACAAAATGCAGAGCTAACAGATCTACTCATAAGCTTCATAGTCTTTTCTGCTTACTAACACCTTCCAAATGCTGGGCCAGAAACCTCTCACTCAGCTTTCTTTGCAGGCATTAGCCACCTGCATGATTAACATCCAGTATAACGAAGCTCATCAGCCTAAGACATGGAAAAATGTCTGTTTTGTTCCCTTAATATGCCATATGTATAGGGTTTTTTCCCTCCCTTCTCTTGATATTTATTCAAAGATATGAGGATTATTTCTGAATTATTCATCATACAATATCTGATTAGGCTGTGGCTCCCAGTGCTTAATGAATGAGCCATTAGCCTTTTGCAGATGGTGCTATCARCAGCTATTTGAATGCTGCATGTTCACCTGCATTTACACAGCACTCTGAGGAAAAGGCTGGAGCAGAGCCTTGTGCAAGTTTATGGGATAAATTTTTACTGTAACATGTGTTAGGTGTCATGTTTCTGGTTCACTCACCCTCATACGGTCCTCTGCATGGCATGGCCTCGATAAGCACACCATATAGGAACTGTAGATGCAGCCTTCCAAACTGCCTCTTCTGAAGATTTCTTTTTTTCAGGCTAGAATCCTGCAATCCAGACAAGAAGGACAAAATTTACAACATACAAATTTTGTTCTTAAAAATACCTGACACAAAGTCCTCAGTCTAGAAAATCTTTGTGCAGTTAAGTTTATATCCTACTAACTACCTGTGAGATCACTTCAAGTAATGAAGCATGTATATAAAAATAAACTGCCCACAGATATGCTTACTTACATACACACTGCCCTTCTACTCCCAAGCATCCTACAAGATTTGGTCTCTGTTGATGTTTCTGAGCTGACTCACCTGCCTGAGCAGAGGCAGACAGCATCAATGTCCTCCTTGATGATGCCCTGCCATGAGCAGGTGACATGCAGTGTGCTGGGCCACCTACACCTCCCTCTGACGAAATAGACATCAGCTGTGCCAGAGGCCAGTTTGGAGGAATGTGGCCTGGTCCCATTCGCACAGGTCTGGAGAGGTCACAGCAAGTCCAGCTGTGCTAACCCCTGTGCACCCCTGATTTGTGGAAAGCAGTGAGCTACTTCACTAGCCACAGATGTGGCTGTCACTACTGCACTCCCCCCAGGATGCATTGGCCTTTTATTTGCAACAGCTGCCCACTCACAGCCGAGATGGTGTAGTGACCTCCTGGGAAAAGAGTAGTAGAATCAGCATGGCTCAGATGCACAAGGTCCCCATGGCATGTGACTGCTGAGCACTTTTGGGTACTGAGCCCAGGGTAGGCCATGGTGCATAGATCTGGCAAAACTTAGAGCTAGGAAGTGGTTTTGAAGCCATTAATTTATGCAAGGATCAGCATGGAAGTATTCTGAAGCATGAAGCTGATTTTTCCCATGGTGTAGGAGGACATCTGCAGTTACCAAGTCTACAGTTTGAAGGGAAAAAAAAGTCTAGAAACAGCAATTAATGAGCAGTCAGGCAGAGAAAAAGGGAGTTTGTCTCTTTCTCACTCTAGGACTAGAGGAAATGGCCACAAACTAAAGCGTCAAAAGTTCCACAGGAACTTAAGGAAAAAATTCTTAATAGTGAGAGTGACAGAGCCCTGGAACAGGCTGCCCAGAGAGGTAGTGGAGTCTCCTTCTCTGGAGATCTTCAAAACTCGCTTGGATGCCACGCTATGCCTTGTGCTCTAGGAGACCGTGCGTGTGCAGTGRGGTTGGACTAGATGATCTCTAGAGGTCCCTTCCAACTGTAAGCATTCTGTGATTCTAAGGCAGGTGCAAAATCCTGTACTGAATTGGAATCACAGGATACCAGGTTGGAAGTGGGCTGGGCAAGCAAGGCTGAACCCTCCCCGTTCCTGAACAGCATTGCATGGAAAGCTCAATACTGGTGCAAGATCCTGACCCTCTCTGAAGGCAGCCACTCTAGCAACTCCCTTGCAGTGCAGTAAGTGCGAAATCAAAATGGTTAATCCCACTCAATATCTGTCTTAAAGCTCATTTTGCCAAACTCAGACCTGTGGGGCACAAGGACCCAGATAGTCTGTGGCTGCCTGCTGTAGAGAAGCTGCTTCTTGCAGTAGAGATCAACACTTTCTGTGAGGTGGAGCAGGAAAAGCAACTGCTGAACAGAATAGCCAAAGAGAAAACTAAAATTAATCCTAGAAATGAAACCAAAGAAACGCCAATCCTTCAGCTTTCTGGAGAGCTGGGGKTTTTTTTTTGTTTGTTTGTTTGTTTGTTTTTGCAGCCATATCACAGACATCTGTTTCTCTCTCTCTTTTCTTTTTTCTTTTTCATAAGGAGCTATTTCACACAAATCTGCAGTTAAGAGAACTAGGATTTGGTTTTGAAGCCATGAGTTTATGCAAGTAACTTGCATAAACTCATGGCTTCAAAACCACTTCCTAGAAACGGCCACAGACTGAAGCATTAAAAGCTCCACAGGAACTTAAGGAAAAATTTCTTAACAGTGAGAGTGACAGAGCACTGGAAGAGGTTGCTGAGAGAGGTTGTGGAGTCTTCTGCTCTGGATATCTTCAAAACCCGCTTGGACGCAATCCTGTGCCACATGCTGTAGGTGACACTGCGTGTACAGGGGTTTGGACTAGATGACCTCTAAAGGTCCCTTCCAACCTTAAGCATTCTATGATTCTAACAGCATGGCAATTTTCTGAAACATGCAGCTGATTTTTCCCTCTCTGTTGAACTGTCTCTAGCTGGAGGCAGGTATACAAATAGGGCTCTGAAACCATAACTTTGAAATCTTTTGTTCTCTCCTCTCTGTCATGCCTTCCTGGAAGATGTAGGCAAGTGCAGAGTGATGCTGTGGAGAATTTCTTTCTCTTTTGAATGCACAGCGGGTGAGGTCTCACCCCTTCCACATACCACCAGTGCTCTTGACAAGACAGAGCGAATACACTTGTGGTTTCCAACTCAGCTGCAGACAGCAGTCCATTTAGGCAGTGGCCACCTGGTCTAGCTGCACGTGTCCAAAACCTTATCACCAAAGGTCCATGCTGGCGCCCAGGCCTGCAGTTTTGCAGGGATTATCTACTGCTCTCAGCCATGGAACCACCACAGAGACAAGGACCAGATTTGGAGAATTCTGCACTCTGGGTCCATCTTTCCTCCAAAGTTAGAAACTCAGAAGTGGAAGAAGGCATTTTGCCAAAGAATCCACTTGGGATTGAGAGGAGGCATACTGGTACTGGCACATCTGTCTTTGGGGAAGATCTGTGACAGATGTTAGAAGAATGTTTCTTTATTGCGTTTTGGAGCACCACAAAGCTCACGATGCTTATGAGCTTGTGAAATGCAGTAGTGAGTACACGGCATGCCTGTGAACCCCTTTCTGCGGGATTGGTGCCCTGAGAGCCAGCAGGGCAGGATGGCACCAAAACAGCCCAAGAACAGGGCAACTGTGAGGTGAGAAGTAGTGGGTCACGCCTGGTACCAGGCCGATGTCTGGCATCACTGACAGCAGTACTTGCCTATCCTTTGGAACTGGCAAATTCAAACAGACAGAAGGAGGCTGTCTGTTCTATTTGTGCCTTTGCAGAGTGTGCCCCAAAAATGGAATAAGCACATAATAAAATAAGGATAAAATGAAAGCCACAACATTCACTGCTGGGCTCTGAACAGGTCATCAGACGAATTAGGTATGAAAGGAGAGCCCCTGGCAGCCAATTAGGAAACCTTTAGAAAAGTCTGGATTAGCTACAGGATTGTTTCCCACAAGAGTGATTTTCCCTGCTATTTATCTATTGTGTTTACCTCAGAAAATACTGTCCGCACAGAAGAAGACACCTTTAGCAGCTTCTGTGGTTGCTGATTTGGGGCCGTCTGTTGTGTTCCTGCAGTTGAAGCAAAAGCAAACACAAAGGCGCCTTGCTGTTCAGCTGCACAGCCCGCAGATCTTTCCAGCAAGCTCAAACTTCTCTGCTGGTTCGTGATGTCTCCTGCTGGAAAAAGGATGTCTGATTCATCACCTTCAAAGGTTATAAAAGATGAGTCAAGATTATACAAATTCCACTTGTATAATAACTCTACTTTCTGGGCTTCAGGACAGCCTTTTCTGCTGCCATGAAGATCTCTTCCAGGGGCTTGGGCGATGGTGAGTCCCTGGGCACTGTGGGGCTCAGCTCCAAGGTGACAGCGTGGCTGCTTGCGACAGCGAGGCTGGTCCTGAGGAAAGCAAGACGAACCTCGACATCGGCAAAGCTTCTTGGCAGTAATTTGTCAGGAGGCGTGAAAAGCCATCCGAGGGTAGGAGTAGGCACCCAGACYTTGCATTGTTTCAGAGAGGTGGCAGGATAATGTAGGGAATAAACTTCTTTGCATAGGCAAGGTAATGTGAGGTGACACAAGGCGGTGTGAGGTGAGATGGTGTGATGTGACATGAGATGTGCTGAGCTGAGATGATGTGAGGCTGGCGTGAGGCAACGTGAGGTGGTGTGAGGTGATGTGAGGCGGCGTGAGGTGTGTAGCACCGTGAAACAGTGTGAGGCAATGTGAGGAGATGTGTGGCAACGTGAGGCGGCATGAAGCAACGTGAGGTGGCGTGTGGCAACGTGAGGCGGTGTGCAGCAGCGTGAAGGACCGTGAAGAGCCGTGACGCATCATGAGGCGGCGTGAGGCAACACGAGGCAATGTGAGACGTGAGGCAGTGTGAGGTCGCGTGACACAACATGAGGCAGTGTGCAGCAACGTGAGGCAGCATGCAGCAGCATGAGGTGGTGTGAGGCAGCATGAGGCAATGCGAGGCTATGTGAGATCATGTGAGGCAACGTGAGGTGGCGTGAGGTGTTGTGAGGAAGTGTGAGGCAACATGAGGCAATGCAAGGTGGTGTGAGGTGCAAGGCAGAGTGAAGTAACTTGAGATGAGGTCACGAAGCAAAGTGAAGCGACATGAGGCAATGTTATGTGAGACAACATGAGGAGACGTGAGACTGTGAAGCAGTGTGAGGTGATGCGAGGCTGCATGAGGCAGTGTTGAGATGACATAAGGCAGCATGAAGCAATATGAGATGAGATGAGGTGATGTGAGGCAAAGTGAAGTGCCATGAGGTCAGGTGAGGCCAGGCAGGGCAGGRTGACGTGGGATGGCTTGAAGCGAGATGAGGCGCCATTAGGTATGGCAAAGCATGGCGAGGTAAGACGAGGAGGTGTGAGGCGACCCAAGCTGGCATGAGGTGAGGTGGTGTGAAGTCAGGCCAGGCAATACACAGCAGCCCAGCATGAAGCCCAGCATGGAACCACAATAACCTCACAAGGATCTTTTGCTTTGTTCAAAAGTCCTTGGGGAACACATGTCAGGCAGAAGGATCAAGTCCTACAGAAGAGGGAGYGGGATGAACCAGGGTATGATCCAGCCTAAGCCCAGATGCAGCCTAGAAGGTTTCAATGTCCAGTGGGAGCCCATGTTTACAGTTTTATTAGCCTTCTTTGAGCGAGTTTCTAATGGTTTTCCCTTCTTTTGTGCAAAAGGGCAGGTGATGCGTGTCTTTTGGTTTGTTTCAAACAAAAGGAACAAATATAGGATAGTTATCTTGCTGGAAGAGGTCTCCGGGTGATGGAGTGGTCCCTGTGGGATGGCGAGGTGGGTTAACAGGACACTCCCACCCTCAGCTGCTCTGGCCCAGTTACCTCCCAATAAGACAGGCTGTACGATGGCGAGCAGCTATTCCCTGGCAGTACATCCATTGCTRTCAGCAGTGACAATGCTTGCATCTGCTTGCATCTGCTTGCACCTGCTGTGGCCCTGATTAGATTGTGCTTAATGTCAGTCTGCTTGGGAAGATTGTGAGCATGTGGTGAGCACCAGCTCCTCCAGCACGTGCCCGTATTGTCCGTGGGGGCTAATCCACGGTTTCAGATGTGAGGTATCTTGCCTTTGTCCCTTCTCCCATTGGAAATTACTCTCCCACACAGCTGCAGCTCCCTCCCCAATGCCTGCTAAACCATGGGGCTCAGCAGCTGCCATTTTATTCCAGACTGGACCTCACTGCACCCCTGCCATCCCTTAGGGTTATGTCCTGTCCCTCTGCCAGCATGTGCTGAGGTAGCAGAGAAGACCTGAGCAGGTGGGAGATGTTATCACACAAACTCCCTACCCCAAAGCAGCCATGCTAGAGAAACTCTCTGAAGTTTTGGTTCCACAGAAAGACTTTTTTTTCACTACTTTTGAGTAGAATTGCTTAAGTTCTCAAAAAACATTCTTACATAGCATAACCGTAAGAGTTCAATACTAGAAAATCACATTGTTACCCAAATGCCTGCTAGGAAAAGAAAATTAGTAGCTCAGTTAACCGGAGCACCAGGACAGACTGAAAGGCAGCCCAACACAGAAGTTTGTCTCTGCAGAAAAATGTTGACACCTGGTGGCGATTTCAGCCAACTGCTCAGTTTGCAGTAGGTAATTATGGTTAGGATGTCAGATTTTGTTTCAAATGCATGTTAGCAATTAAATAAAATAATTAAAGAAGTAAGGCAAAGCTTTCCTGGCATTAACCATGATCTAACCTGTGTGTGCATGTAGGAGAGGGCTGTGCAGATGTGGAGGACCTTGGGAAATGGAGTTTCTGTCAGTGGTCCTTTACAGAGATACCTGCAACCACAGCAAACCTCATCTGCTCTACAAAACCTACAAGCACATTAGCACCTTAAGCCTAAAAAGATTCCTCTAAGACTGAACTAGTCTCCACTAAAAATACTACTTAATGACAAGGAGTAGCACTTACTCCTTTTGTACTACCATGCTACATTTCCCATCAGCTTCACTTTCACAACAGGGTGGCTGCCTCCCAGCTGCCTCAATTAGGAATATGGGGGTCTCTGGGAGGGCAAAACTGATGCCATGGGAGACAGGATCTTACACTGAAAGCATACAAAACAAACAATAGAGGCATACGACCACTTTGTCTTTTTTTGCAGGTATCTGTCTGTAGCCACATTCATAGCCCAGGGACAATGTGAAATTTCAGGCTCTGTAAAAAAAAAAATTACATAAAAAGAGATTGGAACAAATCTTTTGCATTAGTGCCACACCTCACTCCCTCAGGGGCTCCAAGAATTAATCCATTTCATCAGCAGGCACTCAGACAAGATGCTGATGAATTCCAAAGAATATGATATGGGCAAGATTAGAATTAACAGGATGAAGTACGTTGCTATTACTCCTCTAGAATTAGAGCTCAGAGAATAACACAGCTGTGCAACTCAGTGGCAAACTGAAAACAGACTGCTTTGTTTCTGGGTTATTTCAAACCCTTTCCTTATTAATGAAGAAATACTTTTAGGGCACTCTCAGAGCATGGGCATTATGCCAGAAATAGTATAAAAGCAAAATATATTGGTTTTATTGAAACAGTTCCCTTCTTTTTTTCTGTCAAAACTGTTTCCTTACCATTAGTCAGTTTCGCATGTTGCTGACATCCTTCCTCCCTTCCAAACTGCCTGAGTGATGTAAGGAAGGAAGGAACAAACTTCTGACAATAAAACTGATGCCTAGGTCATAAGTACATTTATAACAGCACTTAGAATCTCAGCACAAGACTAGAGAATTGGAAAGTTTAAGACCTGAAATTCGGGCACTGAGAGCAGGTGCAGAGGCACCGGCAGATGGAGGAGCTCCCGGCACCCCCCTGCCTGTGCATTGAGGAATGTGCACACAGACCTCTGCAGGAGCTGAGTACAGGGACCCTTGCCTGCTGCAGTGACTGTCAAGTAAGATAATCACTGAGTTCCCACTGCGGGGGCTCGGTAATTACCTACTGCTAGTAGTGCTCACCGTCCTCCAAGTGAGGCAGCCTCAGGGCACAACCCACCACAGAGCCCAGGCAGCCCCACCAGGAGGGTTTTTCTGTTGCAATAGGGCTCAATTGCCAACATTCGAAAAGTCAGTTCATTTAAAAAGCACAAATCTATGTTTACAGCCCTTATCATTTAAGAAGAGAAAATAAGAACCTTGCAACATTATGTTTAAGACTTTGTTGAATAGATAACAAATATTTAATCAATGAGTTATTCTGCTGTGGTAACAAAAGAGGTGTAAACAGCAAAAAGCTGCTCTGAACCATGCTAGGTGTGTCTTAGCTCTGAGACAGGTTTCAGTGCCACAACACAACCTTTGCATCCAGAAGAGCTGGATTCACCCGTTCTGAAAGCCTTTCCTGACCACCTTTCCAAGGGAACAACACAAATCCTTACATATGCCTAAAGTGCAAGGAGTGAGTTGGCAAAAATTAAGGCAAAAAAATATATTTTGTACTGCATGTATGCAAATAATAATCTAAATACCAAAATTAACTATCAGCATCATACCTCCATGTCACTGCACTTTTTATTCCCTCTCTTCTAAAAGCTTTTAATAAAAAGTAGTCCATCTCACATGTAAAAAGCAACACCAGCATGTGTTACATCAAATTCTAATTATACTTTTTTATCCTTATATATACAGCACAGTTTCAGATGTGACAGGCAGACGGAGTGTAACAGGAAATATTACATCAGCAGATGCTACTCCCTAGTTATCTTTGTTCAGTCTGGGAATAAACTGAAGGGTAAAGCATGAAAACATGTTTTGTTCTAGGACCATCTGTTAATTTCAGAAGTAGCTGTCACCAGTGACTCAGGATCATTTGTATATGTAAAAACATTACTAATATCATTCTCACGGTAGCTATTATTATATATTCATTACAACAATTGACTAGTACTGAGATGACAGCGTTTAAAAAAACATGACTAATGATTCTAAAAGGAAAATAACTTTGAATAAAGTTATGTGAGAAAGGGCAGGGAGTTTTCATGGGAAGCTTTAGAAAATAAATCTTGTTTTTATCATTCCTTTCCATCATATTCTGTTAAGAAAGGAAAATGTTTATTGTTTGATACCAGATGGAGCATTTCCAGTTTCAGAAGTGTACAATCTTCACAAAAGAAATGTGTTTGGTTATCAGAGTTGTGAAGCCAGGGGTTAACAGACTGACAGTGGCAGTGTCGACGGGTTGCAATGATGTGTTTTGTAAAACAACATGATGGGAGATGGCAAGGAGGAATGGTGTCCCAGCACACATAGGGTGGCCACGCAACTCATCCCAGGGGATCATGGAAAGGGAAGGAGAGTGGATGGACAGAGCTGAGTGGAGGGCTCTGCTGAAACCAAAATGGCTTGTGTGTCTGCTCGGCCCGTTCGAGCTGAAGGCAACCCTGCCTGGGGTGCCAGGCCTGGGTGAACCTTGTGAGTGGCAGGGAGGAAGGAGGCCAAGGCCTTGCCAGCAGCACCTGCAGGCTCCCTCCTCAGCTGCAGCTGTGCCGTCTGCACCGCACTTGCAGAAATGGGTCTTTGTCACGTGCCTGAGGGGACATGGAGCTCCCGGGAGGGCACTCTCTGCCACCTGTGATGCAAACCCCACTCTTTGCATCCGTTAAGGAAGTGAACACAAAGCCATGGCCCAGGGAGGCTCACATTCTGCCCTGTGCGTGGATGCAACAAACCACCAGCCAAACCCAGCCACCTCTCTGACTTCTGGCTGTAGCGATAAAAGAAATCATCTTTCATAATCCGCTTTCCTTCCTGCTGCCCACTGTGCTGTACCGACTCACACCAACTATGCCCGCTGCTCTGCCCACAGCCCTGCCTGGGTTTGACCCTGCAAAGCAGCAGCTGTCACTGCGCCTGTGATGCAGGCGCCGGGCTCGCCTGGCTGAGACTCTATGCTCAGCAGGGCCAGGCTGCCTTGCACCTGGGCCATGCTCAGACAGTTGCATGTGCAGGGACGGGGCAGGCTCCTGCAGGGACCCTGCACCATGCACACTGGGACCTCCGAGACATCGTGTGGTGACAGCGTCACGGGAGTGGTTGTATTGCCATCCTCAGCACACTAGCATCAAGATGACACTCATGGCTATGCTCTTACCTAAGGCTGCTGATGGCAGCAATCCTGTAATAATCCATAAGCCCATTTTGAGCACTCAACATGACATTTCAAAAAATCTCTGAGCTGAGTGGATCTCCCACAATCCCCTCTGAAAGAATTCTTTGGATTCCAAAACACTGAAAAAATCCAGTTTCAAAGAATATTAAAAAAACAAACCCCCAAAACAAACAAAAAGGATCTCTAATCTGATAGATTTGAGCCTTCTTGTCCTTCCAAAAATTTCTGAATTGCAATTTTTTAAAAGCTGAGTCCTCTTTTTACATATTTGGTTTCGAGGGGTGGAAAGGGATTGATTGGAGGAAAAAAATAACTCTCAAACCCTCTGATTCACTCCAGTCACCATATAATGTTCACATTATGTTCACATTTTGGAAAGCAGGCATTAAATAAGAACTTACTTTCAATGTTAAACCATACAGACATTTAGAACTACAGGTTTGACTTTTCCTGTTGAAGTTGTGATCAAATTAACAGCTGCCTCTTTAGATCTCTTCCTTGAAAGGATGAGGGTTTCTAGAAGGTTGTGTCGAATTAATGATGTACCTGATAAAACTATTTCATTTTAGTACGGCACAAAGCCTAAATAACTGTTAATGTAGAAGCTTACCATTTCTTGGTAGTTACTTAATTCTTGCCTCTTTCACAACCAAAAAGAAATGAGAACTTGCAGCTTTCAGCAGACTTGGAAGCTCCGGTCGCAGGCAGCTCCCTGCTGCCATCCCCAAAATACTGGGCGTGCACCAACAGCCTGCTCGTGCCCCCTTTCATTTCCTTATGGCATAGGAGTGTTTTCGTTCACAGTGTCGGATGCAGTCCTGAGGCTCCGCAGGAGCCGCCAGGTCACTCTGTTGTTCCCCTCACATGCGGCTGCCGGGGACAGGGCGCGCAAGGCTCTGCTCTGCAGTTGCTTTCTGTGCTGCAGGTCTGCTCTGTGCGCAGCACCTGCTCCCCCGGCTCCTGGCCCCTGCCGCCTGTCCCACAGCTCAAGCACTGCGTTTCAGTGTTGCTTCTCTTCTGTTTGCATCTTCTTTGGGCACTCCCCACTCCTGACAACCACCGCATCCTCTCAGCCTGGCGGTTTTGCCCCATCCTCCACATGGCATCCTCATCTTTAACAGCAGCAGCGTCCCTAAGTCCCAATCCGTACCTCTGAAGAGCAGGCAATGGGTTGTGGAGGTGCCAAGCTCCGCAGCAATAGGAGCTGGTGCGGAGGTAGCTCCAGCCCAGCGAGGGGAGGCCTCATGGGATGGTGCCACGCGCGGCAGCCGCAACTCTCAGCTCACCCAGGAGCAGCAGGACTACAAGCGCAGCACGTTCAGACCCAGCCTTGCACAGCAGAAACACCTCCTGCGCTGGCTCCCAAGTCACTTGCAGTTTCTGCTTCTGTCCGAGTGGTGGTAGGTACCTGAGCCCAGCTCTGCTGCTCCCTGGGAGCTCATGTACGTTCCTCCGGCAGGTGCACATGAGGGTTGCATATCTACAACATTCACATAAACAGCGCTGGAAAGAAAGTCCTGCTTTTGATGTGCAATTTGATATTCAGAATAATTGCACAATTTATGAGGCAAATTTGACTGGACAACTTGAAACTAGCGAGACTGAATCTTCTAGCATAGTTTTGCTATGCAGTAGATGGAGAGGAGCATCTTAAGCTAACATAGCTGCCTTTGCTACATACACCATGTATGAATGTATACCATCTATGTATAATATAGATACCATCTATTTGCATCTATTTGCATTTTAATTTTCAGCTATGCACAGAATTATTCAGTATGCCCCAACATTAAAACAAGAGCAGTTTCCAGAACTTAGTTTGTTTTGAGGGTAAATCATGGGCTGCTAAATTACACGTTCACGGAAAAGAAAACAAGTAATTTTGAATGTTTTTTTAAATGAAGGGTACCAGTCAAAAGGAAAAATAATAACATTGAGGTTAATTTCTCTGCAGACTGGCTGGAGCAGCATCGTCTACTGCACAGCAACCACATTCGGCGCTTGTGGGGCCCGAGCCGGTGGTGGGGCCTGGTTGTTGCCACACCAGGCTCTCTGGTTGCCTGCTGGGACCTTGGCTGTGGGCGCTGAGCGGCAGGAATGGGGTCACCTGCCTCGACAGCCATTGCTACCGAGCGGCGCAACCCAGCAGCAGGGGGCGAGAGGCCCTCCTGAGAGACGCCTCTCCCAGCCTCACCACCTCCAACTCCAGCGAGCCCTGGGAAGTGTTCCAGCAAGGGCAGCGATGGTTGCAGCTGTGCCACAGCTTCCAATCCTCTGCTCCGATGGACACAAAACCAAGAGTGCACGGGCTCTCACACAAAGCAGCTGCAGGCAGGCTGAGGGGCATGGCAGGGCCGCAGACACGGTGGAGAGCACCCGGTATCCTCGCCACGGAGCTAAACTCGGTGTACGGGGCGGCTGTTGTCAAAAGCTTTTTTTTTTTGATAGAAGAGCTTCTTAAATGCTTTAATATTTGCTCCTGCTTTCATTGCAAATGACTGGTACCGGCACAGGTCTCTGTCTCAACCTTGGTGATAGAATCTGGATCTGAGAGATCTCTTGGCATAGTTGAAGAGACTTTTTTAATGGCAATAACTTTCTTACATAATAAATCTTTC
The DNA here is from genome assembly GCA_003342815.1 of Eudromia elegans. Lineage (NCBI taxonomy): Eukaryota > Metazoa > Chordata > Aves > Tinamiformes > Tinamidae > Eudromia > Eudromia elegans. The sequence goes on from PTEX01000058.1 coordinate 207,620, forward strand.
ATGATGGCACATAATATTGGGATGCTATGCTAAACACTTTATTTATAATCTGCTATTGTGGAAATTCATATGGTTTGGTTTCTTTTGCAGTTGTATATGYGTTTTGGTCCCACTGTGCTCGCTCCAACAGCAGGACGCTGGCTGGTGCATGTGGGCCTCCTGCCGCTGTGGTGTGGGAACAGCAGTGCGAGCGAGGGGGGCTCTGCTCTGCTCTTGGCTCTGCTCTATGCTGGGAGGGCTTCTAGAGAGCCACAGGAACAGACTTTTTTCTCTCTTGATGTAGCTTACGCAGGTTTCACTGACATTTATCGAACTACGTCTCTTGAGCTGCTTGTTGTCTTATCCAACTCCAAGTCAGCGCTGCTCTAAAAATAAATCCCAAATAAAATATATTGCTTTGTTAATATAAGAAAATCTGCAGGGAGAAGAGAAATCTAGCTGCTTCCCTTGCGATCTAGCAACGAGCGTATGTGGGCTGCCTTTCACTGCACTTTTACTGTACAGAGAATAAAAGCACTGGATGAGTTTAACACAGATCCTTGGGAAGGAGGAATCGCCCTCACTGCAGTGCCCTGCGAGGGGTCATGCTGCGGAGCGCCGGGCTGCCCGTACCCTCATTGCTGGCTACAGGCGCCTGCTGGGCCGCATACACGTGGAGCCCAGCCCATGCGGGCAGATGCCGCATCCCAAGCCCTGAATGCACCAAGGCCTCTTACCGGGAGGCACCAGTTGGGCCTGAAATACAAATCAACACCTAGCCTCATAGGACATATGCTGGAAAAGAACAGGCTGATGGGCACACGTGCTGCATGTTTTGTAGGTGTGCTTCTCTCTGATCATTCCCTGGAAACTGCCCATCACAGTCTCCATTTTTAGTTTTAACAAATACTAGGGGTGGCACATTACCCAATCATCTGGCTTGTAAGTGAAAATTCATGAATCATTCCAATGATTATGAGCAAGATTAGTAGAATTCAGCAATAAATCAGCATCTCCTGTAACTTCCACCCTTGCAGGGCTGCAGCAGCAGGACCGGMCCTGTTCTTCCTTCACAGGGTGCTCACACTCCTGAGCACATCGGCAGCCCCGGACCCTCTCGCATCATCCAGACCTCTGGGCTCCTGTGCAGCTCCTGCCAATATGGAAAGTGCATTTTTAGTCTCGTAGAAAGATAGGGCCTGTAACAGAGTTACAGTGTGCATCTGCACTCCTTGCTGCACACAGGCAGCAATAGAAACCAGAAGGGTCAGTAGCCAGACCCCACTCAGGTTTGAGGCAGGAACACAGGCCCTAACGCAGCAATTCTTGACCTGAGCTGCTCTGATCTGTGTCTGCTTCTGAAGAGTCCCCACAAGAAAGCAAGCTTTTGTATTGTCTAAATCCTTCATTCCTCATGAAACACGTCTGTTTCCTTCACAGAGTCTCAAGGGGCAAAGAATATCTACTGCCCAGCTTGCTGGGCGGGCCAAGCCCTTGAGGGTGCAGGGTGGGAACGCAGCAAGAAACGGTGATTTGTGGCTCCTGGGGGCACTGCGGCAGGGACGGCACCGTCTTCCCCGCATGGTGGCAGCGGGCGCAGCACAGCAGGCGCCACAGCAGTGGGTGACCAAATTGGACGCTTGTATTTCTCAGCTGCGTGTGTGCTCTGAAACCACTTTTCACATAAACCAAGCCTAGCTGTCATAAACTAGTCATAGCTCAACTTGAGGTATGACTGCTTGAGCAAGAAACAAGCGGTGTGAATAACCCGCAGCAAGGGATAACAGTTGTGTTAATGCACACTGTTAAGGAATCTTTTGTCAGAAAAGTTGCAGAGCACAAATGTCACCTAGGACTTTCTCCTACAGGAACCAGATGCCCGGCTTAGCTGTGGCAGAGCTGGCCAGAACCCAGGAATTCTGGCCTTTGTGGCCTGCCTTGTTCTGAGTTGAATCTTGAGGGAATTTCGATGCCGAACCTGAGTGCGGGTCAGCCGCCCCGCGCTGCTGCAACTGGAATGCGACCCTTGCACAGGGTGGTAGCACGCAGAGCGCCCAGCCTCGACCCAGCACAGCTCCCAAACCCGGCGTAGCTCCCGGACAGCTCCAGAGCTGCCCGTTCTTGTGCTGCAGAGCTGCRAGCCGTGTGGCCCCGGGCTGCGCTGGAGGCCGGTCAGCAGCAGGCCGCAGCCCTGCCTCCTCTGCGAGTTTCAGTCAGCTTCACAAGACGAGAGCAGCGCCGCCAGCAAGACCACTAACATGACTGCTAGCATTCCAAACTATTGCAACCACCAAACTAAGATGACAACCTTAAAAAATTAAGATAAAGCCCCAAAACAAAGAAAATTCCCAACCGTTGCCTCTTAGACCACTAACCCATCATTAATGCACATTAAGCATGTTGGCTCTGCAGGCCTGATACCTGGAAAAGGAGCAGATCTTACTCTGAACTGACACCCTGCCCAGGAAGGGGAGGATGCTGGAGTGTCAATGCACAGAGGTGAACACAGCCCTGAGGCATCACGTTCGAGGGCTGCCCAGGCCCCCCGAGCTGCCGTGGACGCGGAGAGCAGCCGATGGCAGGAGCAGCAGCTGCTGCAGGGCGGCGCCGCCTGCCGTGAAGCCCCTGGGGCCCTGCTCATGCAGGGACAGGGGCTGGCAGGTGGCGACACACAGGGGCTCAAAGGCTCTTTTACTGTGATGGAACCTGCACCACTTTACGTAGCCACGGAAGGTGCCCAAACCACTGCTGTGGAGGACCAAGTTATTTCTCCAGTTCATTAGCACCTGGGCCTTGCTCCAGGGCAACACTCAGTTGTCCCAGGACAACACTCAGTTGTGTGAAAGGCACATGGGGTGGCAGGGAGCGCCGTGTGYACTGGGGCTCCCTGTGCTCTGCTGTGTGGCGGCTCCGGTGGCTGCCCCGACGGGAGGGCTCCGGCTGCAAGAAGACCTGGCGCTCACCACGGCCATCAGAGAAGGGCGCCGTGAGCAAGGGCCAAGGGTGTGAAATGTGAAAGGCCGAACCAAAGGCCAAGTGAATCCCAAGGCACTCGTTCTGGAAAATGCTTTCTTTACACACTGCTTATGCTCTCCTGTTCCTATCACTTGCCCCCTCCACAAAAAAAAAAGGAAGAAAAGAAGCAGTCTTGCAATTTTCATGCTACCTTAACATTAGCTTCTTGTATTTACTTTATCCTCATTTACTGCAGAGTAAAAGGGCAACAGTCCTTCTGAGGTGCAAGAACCTTCTTCTGCCAGGGAAGCCCCAGCTTAAAGCATTTCTTCCAAATCTATGCAACTTTGAAAAACAAATCACACAGAAAACTAAAGCTATGAATAAAGCAACCAAGTTAACTCAGTCTAGTAGGTACTTCAGGGCAGAAATAAATATCTCCACACAACCACGCTTAGATGAAACCCCCAGAGTTTCAGTTTAGCAAGAGCATCTCGAGCCCAGTGGAGAGCCTGAACAAATGCCAAAGTTTAGTCACATACCTTAACCCCGCTGCTGTCGCTGGGATGTAAACGTTGCCTTAACTCATGCACATGTTTAACTATTAAAGTGCTTTGCTGGKCACGGACCAGAGGACACAGCTGCCTTGTCCTAGCAAGCCCAACCCTTTCACTCCAGCGCTGGTGACCAGAACAGCTGGCGCAGTCGCAGAGGTGCCACTGCGCTGAGAAGCTGCTGCCGCTGCACGAGCTGCACTTGGTCGCGAGGCCGGGACGCGCAAGGCCCCTGGGCCGGTGGAGCTCACGTGGCAGCGAGTTCCCAGCCCCAAGGGCCCTGAGGGAGGGGGTCCTCCCTGTGCAGGGAGGCCCTGACGCAGGGGCACTGCCTGCTCCTGCCCTGTCTCCTGCACGGGGCTGGCTGGGCTGCACCGGCACCGCGGCAGGGGAGCGACAGCAGCGGCTGCGCACGCAGGCACCTTCTGGGGACCATGGAGCACTGTCACCTGCTGTGGTAACAAGTCTACATACAGGGTAGAAGACCAACACAAGCAGTACTAGGCGGCATCTCAAACTGTGATCTTACATATAAACCAATTCTACAGAAGAATTAATGCATGGGTACAACTTTCACTAAAAGTATCTATTTAATACTCTCCAAACCAAGCCCATTTGCAGAATACTTCAGCCATGTCTGTCTTTAAGGAAATAAACACGTTAATAAACACACTATGAACCCATCACTTTTTTCCTTCGTTGTAATCTAAAGCCCTTAAAAACACCCTAACACTGGTTACTGGCCCAGCTTCTCTTTCCTCGTCACAAGTTTTACTGCCCTGCACTGCTCTTAATTCACCCATCAGCTTCTACCACAGACTGCATATCTGAGCAGAGAGGAGAAAGCAGAAGGCAACAGAGGTCGAGTACCAGCTACTGCCAAGGGAGGTGATGGTCACATACGAGCAGGAAAAGAAACTGAGCCCTCACCAAGATATGATTTTTAACGCTGAAATATTAAAAAACTTGACACACCTTCACTTCTGGAAAAGCGCCCTCTCTGCTCAGTTCAGTGACATTATCATTGGTATTATCTTACTTGCTCAAGGGGATGTTGCTATAACATACACTAATACATAAAATCTTATTTTAATGGGGTATGTATGAAAATACCTGTATATCAAACAATATTTATCATTTTGTGGCTAGCAGATTTAAAAAAAAAATCAAGTTAAAAGCATACAGAACATGGAAATTCCTTTTCCTGTTTACATGTGTCAGCATTTTTCCTCTGACTACTACACATAACTATTTTACTTATGTAGAGAATGAACAATGCCCCTGTCAACTAAAAACATAAGATTGAGGAAACACAGGATTTACTGTAAACGTCTAACGGCAGCAGGTCCTGCAGGAGAGGCAGTGGGGAAGCTCCAGGGCTCTGCGCTCTCGGAGAGGCTGGTGCCAGCACCAGGGTCTGCACGTTCACTTCCCAAGAGCAGCAGCTTCCTCCTCGCAGCGATGCGCGTTCGCCCTCCGAGCATGTTCACCTCCCCGCTCACGAAGGGGCAACTCAAGAGAGTTCAGGTTTTTAGCTGTATCTGTCTTCAAGCAGCAGGACAAAACATAAAAACCCTGCCTTTTTATTCCTAAAAATATCAGTCCAGCTTTATCTCTTTGGATCTGAGAAGTTTTCCCTGAGAGTAAAACAGACCAACCCTCAACCTCGGCACCATCTCCAGATGCTCTGACGCCTTTGTCACAAAGGCCCCCTCTTCTAGAGGACGGATAAAGTTCACCGGGTCCCCAGTGACACTGTCCATTCTGCACCCACCCCAGCTACTGCTGCTGAGAGAAGCGGAGGCCATCTGAGAGAAGGAATTCCAGGTCAGTAGTGTCATCTGTTGTCTCTACTGGCACGTTACTCTTTTCTGCAAGGGCTGAGTAATTCTGTACTCTGTGTCTTGAAGTTAATGCACTCCCATTGCAGGAACACGCCCCTGGTTGCCTAATGCTGTCTGAGCAAACAGTGTTTGGATGATAACCCCCTGTGCAGGAATTTGCTCTGTCATGACCAGATAAATAGTACTTAGCTGTCACTGGACTTGATTCCGCTTGTTTATGAAAATGGTTATTAGGCACACAACAAGTCTGAAGACAGCTATTACTTTTGAACCCATGATGAAGGCCTAATTTAGCAATGAGGGGCTTCCCAACATTAACTTCCTTCCTTTCATCCATTGTATCTTCTATTCCTGGATACTTGTAGTGCAGGCAAACAGTGAAGATCAAGTGCTCCTGCAATGGAAGAGAAAAGAAAGTTGTACTCCCCGCAAATAAGCAACACAGTAAACTTCTCCAGAAGAATAATTTACTGGAGAAGGAGATTAACTATTTTAGCAGCTCAAGACATCCACTAAGCAAGACTGTTAACCTCATCAGCTATGTACATAGTACACGGAAAGAGGAGGTTCTGGACTGATGCTGCTTAATACACCTGAGAAATAAGGTGGGATTGCAGAAAGAGCCCATTCACATAAAATATCTGCACACTCTCCTTACACCTATTGAAGCAGTCAGACATGTCCAACGGTCCCTTACCCTCATAACCTTAAGATGACCTGGAAAAGTGATTTTTCCACATTTTTCTTTTTGGTCTATGGGACAGTCAGTGTGGTTCTCACAGCTCTTCAGGACAGTCACTATAAGCTCTGAGGGAACTGGGTGCATCCCACGCTTATTCAAGGTCCAATTTCTCTGTACTACTTCAAATTACACTTACAATTTAGGCAATCAACCCATTCCTAAACAGGACATGCAAAAGTAGAACTGAACCATGTTTCAGTCTCTGTGCACGAGCTATCCCACATGCTAGAAAATCTGGCTTCCTGCTACCACAGAGGAAGTCAGCAACAGAACCCCCTTTACAAACATACCTGCTTTTCAGAGATGACAGCAAATTTAATCAGTGTTTCTGTCCCCTTCACTATCTGAAAGTGTCTCAGAACTTGCTGATCTGAGTACCTCTTTTGGCCCCTAACCTGCTTACCTGATCTTTTTTATTTCCAGAGGCATTTGTATTTCACCACCTGCCAGAAGCCTTGGGGATGACATACGAAGTGATGTCCAGCACAGATGTTCACAGCACAGCAGAGATACAGAAAAGAGCTTACAAAAGCCTTCAAAAGCTGCGTGCCCAAGAGCACATGTTGCAATGGCAGGAGGTGACATACGACATTTTGAGCTCCTGATGAATATTTCCTAAGACGCAACTCTGCTTCATTGAGTTACTCATTCTCATTGAGTTACAAAATGTAAGAATGTTCCCACAAGGTGCACCCGTGATCTGCACAAATACACCAACCTTTAGCTTTTGCAGTGAACTTAGCCTGGTGTAGAGACAGTGTTTGGGAAGGTCCTTTGACACTAAATAGCTTCCAGTTTCCTCAGGAGTTCCTTTATTGGCCTCTTTAGGATCCACATCCAGATCCTATTGCAAGATAGAAATAAATGAACTGAGTTCTAAAACAGTTAGGAGCATTTCCTTTACTAATAACAGAATTTTCTTCTACTTAAAAGAAAGTATCAATCTGGATAACATGCAAAAGCTGCTAAAGTCATTGCTAATCACAGGTGGAAAAAAGTCACATTTGTTTAGGTTACTCTTTTTTGCTGATGCTGCCTTTCAGATTTAAAGGCAGCTTTCCACAACCTAAATCCTGCTATGAAATAAGGTACCATAACAGTAATTTGTTGGCCTACATATTTCTTTAATTAAATATAAGTACCGGATATTAGATAGTGAAAAGCAAGAGAGTGACAAATATCATCAGAGATTCTTTTTTATGTGTTTACACAGGTGCTTGTATATATACTGCTGTGTACACATATGCACCTGAGTTTAACATTTTCTATTTGCTTTATCATGAAAGATGCAGCCTAACAGGGACAGGCCAGATAATTTCCATCCCAAATGGCTGGAGATCACGGAGACCCCAACAGGAAGCACTTACGAGCGCAAAGTCCGTAACGTAGGCCCTGCACACCACAATTTCTGGGGGCTTCTTTACTATTCGTGTGTAGATTATCATGACATTGGAAAACTCTGCTGCAAATCCCAACTGAATCTCAACACCACATTTGAATTCAAGATACATACTTTCTGGAAGCTCTGCAAATAAACACCACATTATTACACTTCAAAGAAAACCACATGCGTCTTCTCTTTTTTGAGATATTCAGAAGTTTTAAAGGCCTCTTCCTCCTGCCCCCCTTCTACCTATCACTTGCGGATTTGTCCGGGACAGCTCTTGGAAGATCACCAGGCAGCAGTACTGCTTTTGACACGCACTAGGGCATGCTGCTCTAGAGAGATCCCTGCAAATGCCACTTCACGGGCTGCCAACCTCAGTGGAACCAGTGCAGCAATGTTTAGTGATCAGAACACAGCTTTCTGCCCCAATAGGGGGTTTATGCTGCATCTTTAATCAAAGCAGTAAGCTTAACTGCCTACATACAGCCATCTCATACGTACACTTCCTACACACAACAGTTGCAGCTATGTGTCCAGAAAAGTCATAAAATCACCTAGAAATGTTACTAAAATAAACACAGCACATGGTTATTCTCCCAAAGGTGGACATCCCAAGTGTCCCCTACAGCATCTGTTGCTCAAGTTCTGGATGTTGCATTTTTCAGTGCAACTCAAGCAGAGTTAACTCCCAAACCAAGAATGCTCAAAATACTAATGAGATTGCTAATCTCATGAAATACTAATTTCTTAACTAATGAAATAGTAATTTCTTTCAATATTGTAGCCCATGACAAAAATATTTCCATGAACTAGAGATTAGTAAGAAGTTCGTCCTCACAGTTTTGAGGGAACTATTTAGTCCAAGGAACGTTAACACCCTAATGTGAAACTCCACCCTTGACAGGAGCATCACCTAAGTGCAGGTTGTACTGTACCATGAGCCTTGGCCCACTGCAGATTCCGTGCCAGGGACTCTGCAGAAGATGTGGTTTCCTGAACAGGGTCAGTTAATGCTCTTTTCTCAGACAAACTGCTGCGGATCTCCAAAGCTTGCTTGCCTTTTGTGAGGTGACACTTGCCCATATCTAGAAGTAAGATGCAAATAATTTGAATTCAATTTTCAAGTCAATGCTGTAGAAATTCCAGCTAAATTGACCACATTTCAAACAAGTTGCCTGCCTGTGCTGCCTGTGACAGTGTTGGGGTTCCCACATAAACCCCCACATAAATGGGGTTCCCTGCATTTCCAGAGCATTCCCTGCTCAGCTGAGGCCCAGGCAGCAGCCTCTAGAGAGCCCGGGGTTCTCATGCGCCGAGCCAGTGATGCTCCTCATGGCTGAGAATCTCCCTGGCGTTCTGGACTGCGCGAAAGTCCGGTGCGGGGCTGCGGATGTGATTAAAGCACTGGAGCATCTGACAGCCCAGGGAGAGGCTGTGATTGCTGAGCCTGAAGAGAAGGTTTGGGGGTATCTTACGAACAGGTACAAATACCTGAGGAGGGGGAGTAAGCTCTTTTCACTGGTGTCCTACAACAGGCCAAGAGTCCATGGGCATAAACTGAAACACAAGCTCCATCGGAATCGAAGCAAAACCGTTTCTAGGGTGAGAATGACAGAGCTCTACAAGAGGCAGCTAGCGAGGTTGCGGAGCCTCCATCCTGGTGGATGTTCAGAACCTGCTGCAGACCCTCTTTTTACCTTTGATTACATGGGACTTGCAAACAGTCTGAGCACTGCGTAGTGCTCCTGAATTCTGCCCAACTACCCTCTGCCTTTTACGTTACCTGCCTCCTTATTCTTCTCCGTCTCATCATTGGGACACAAATTCAAATCCCAATAGAAGATGCTTTCACATGTCATGGTAAATCTACTTCTTTCTACTATGATTTCAAGAAGAATGAGGTAATTAAGTAATGGATCATGTGTTGGGATATCTAGAGTGTGTGACATTAACCTGATAGCACAGACGAAACAGTAAGAGATGCTCAGCCACATTTCGTGTGACATTTGAGGAAGCTACGGAATGAGGCTGTAGGCAGGACAGAGCTCCAACAGAGAAACCATGAGCAAAAAAGAGAAATACCGACCCATACTCAAAACCAGCAACAAAAACAGTGACAGGGAAAAGAGGGCGAGAAGAATGTTTTCATAGGCTTCTTCGACCTATAATTTGTGAACCTTTTATACTCGTGGAAAGAGTAACTGGTCTTGGGCCATTTCAAAAACATAAGCGGGTGTCTGCCATCCCACTAAGGACATCAGAAACCACAGCACTCTGTTGATCATGCAGTTTTGACTTCCCTGACGTGAGGAAGTCAGACACTGTCTATTTAGAAGAACAAGAATTTACCTACAAATAACAGCATAACACAGTCGACTCTCCCTTAATGCCTGTATCCATTTTGTGCTTTGATGAAATGCTGCCACAGACCCAAAACATTTTCCTTCAGCGGTTTTTACTTTAACTGCTTCTCCTGACAATACAGGAGGGAAAAAACGAACACTCCACTAAAGCAGGGGACTGTGCTTTGATGTACACTTGCACTCGGATGAAGAGCAATAACCATAATCACTACAGTAGGTTTGGAGGTGGGCAGGACTTGGGTGACTGTCAAAGTCAGCAAGAAAGTGAGTGCATCAGCAGCAGCCTCAGACATCATGAGACACCTGGGTCGTTTTACTGGACAGACAATTCAACACTCCGCGCAGAAAAACAATTCCGAATGAGCAGTTCACCAGACAAGGAGTCACACCAGAAAGAAAAGTATAATACCACAATTTGAGAGGGTCCAGTGCAGAGCGATGAAGATCATGAAGGGACTGCAGCATCTACTGTATGTGGAAAGACTAAGAGAGCTGGGCCTGTCTAGCCTGGAGAAGAGAAGACTGAGAGGGGATCTCATCAATCTGTGTAAGTAGCTGAGGGGAGAACGTAGGGAGGAGGAGGCCAAACTCTTCTCAGTGAGGGTCAGTGACGGGACAAGGGGTAATGGGTGCAAGCTGAAACACAGGCAGCTCCATGTCCATGTGAGGAGGAACTTCCTTCCTGTGAGGTTGATGGAGCCCTGGAACAGGCTGCCCAGAGAGGTTGTGGAGTCTCCTTCTCTGGAGAGCTTCCAAACCCGTGTGGATGTGACCGGGTGCCCCATGCTCTGGGTGTCCCTGCTGGGGCAGGGGGCTGGACTAGATGATCTCGGGAGGTCCCTTCCAACCTCAACCATTCTGGGATTCTGTGACTCTGTGATTTTGAAGAAGCTCAAATCTCTTTAGAAATGCTAAACTTTGTTAATCTGCTGTCTAACAGGCCCCACTTCTTGGTAAAACTCCTATTTACCAACACGCAACAAGAAAGAGCTTAAAGAAGAGTATCACATCTGCTGTACAAGAAGTACTTCCTTGCAGCGCAGCAAAGAAGTGCTTAAATAATTCAGGGTGAGAAGACAGTTAATGCAGCAAACTGCAGTTCACCTTCCGCAACCTCATCCAGCAGGACAGTTATCTTCTTGTCTTCCAACAAGCGCTCCTTCAAGAACTTCATGAAAATTCCATTGGCCAAGCCATAGTGCTGGATTTCAAAAGCTTCCGCTCCTTGGCACCTATGAGATCACCAATATTGGACAAGCGTTTTGGTCTAACAGATTGGCTATACAACCTCAGTGGTCTGTTCTGGCTTTAAAAATCTCTGTGGCATAACAAGAAAAAAAAAGTGCCCTTACGTTGCATATCCAAAAACGATGTTGGCTGTAACCTTCAGAGCATCTAAGATGAGAATTGTGTCATCATATTCATTTCTGCAATAAATGGAGAGACTCAGAAAAAAWTTGAGAAATAAGAGTAACAAACTCTACAGTTACTCAAAATACCACACAAATTAGTTCATATACACAGTATTCTCTGCTCTTATGACTCTGAATGAACCCTGACAGCTGAAGAGAACAAACAGCATCAGCCAAACTCTGCATGAGAGACCGCAGAGACACAGCCAGGCATCCTGCACCTCCCAGCTGGGGCGCTCTATGGATGGCAGGGTCTATGAACTAACGCTCAATCTGGCAAAAATCTCTGCAAAAAGTTTCTGATGACGACGAGCCATTTCAGGCTACAATGAAAACTATTTGAATTCCTTCCTTGTGTGTAACGGTGACACAAAGATTATGCAGCAGTATTTTCTATTTGCACAATAGGCCATGGAGCTGAGTGAGATCTGGGGCGCTTCATGAGCAGTGGGCTCTGTGAACATGACAGAACCAGAACCTGCAATTTGCTAATGCAAATCGTGGATGGTCCTCAGAGACTGACTTCGTGACTGGGGACTGCAGAGCTGATTTCAGGCACAGTTTTCATCTTCTCTTAATAGGGAAGGGAAACAGTACTTTGTTTAGAAATAAAATTTGCTGAACCAGTTGATTTTAAAGCTCTAAATAAAAATATAATTTTGTCAGCATAAAAGTAGGCCATAAAATAAATCCCTGTCTCTTAAGAGTTCTAAAAGTCCTTAGCCCTTCCATCAAACTAATGTCTTTGATCACATGGATTCTCCTTTCTTCCTGAAATTACAAAGATGGTTTAAGATAGAAGGGAAAATACTCACTTTGCTTCTGTAATGTGCCCATCTGCACTTCTAACTAAAAAGATCAATATTTTGTAACTTTTAAACAAACAAAAAAGCTGAAATATCTCTTGCTCAAATCAAGAGACAGAAACAGAAGGCTGAGTTGCCACCTTCACACTTCTACCTGGGGCAAGCACACAACGTGCCACAAATGACTCCTACTGTTGAGAAGGGCTCAGGCTCTGAGTTCTCTGACCCAGGAGATTTCAAGTCACTGAATTCTCAATCTAGGTGAAACCTAAGCTTGAACATCAGCTTTCTCCACAGCTCCCTTGCTATTTTCCTAAAGCACCTGGTTATTTATTTTTTAAAGCAGGTCCAGCTTTCATCTATCTTGCTGGGGTGAATAAACTGAACTTCATACTTGGTTCCCCAAAATTAGTCATGATACCACCTCCYCGCACCACGAAGCAAAACCACCTCCCAAACATTTCATATCAGTTTTTACTATTTATGAATGATCAGACGGATTCATTCTACCTTTTCCGACACATATCCAGCAGGAAAACATTGAGTCCCGTCTCTTTTTCCTGCATCAGTTTGAGGATGTTCTGTACACACAGGCAGTTTGCAGACCGGTAGGGATTTGGAGCATCAACTGGGACCATGAAACTGTTTCCGTAGTTTTCGTAGCCATGTCCAGCGTAGTACAACAAACCTGGGAGGTAAAAATTGATGGGATTGAGGCCACAGTTCACAAGTGGATCCCAGCACTTTCACCAAGCCTGGCATGGCTGGGACCTCACGCTCTGCGTCCGTAGGGGGCTCTTCTCTGGGAGATGAAGATCATTTAAGCTACTCCAAACATTTTCTTTTTTTAATTGCCATGCCTTTATTAATACAGGAAGGAAAAATAAAAAGGAACATCAATCTCATAATGAAGACATAAAGATAAAAGTTTTTTCTCATTAAATAGGATCATTCGAATACATACCGTATAGTGACATGTGTAATCAGAGAGAGCTAAATATAAAACAACTCTTAAAAATGCTTTAGTTTTGTCCCCTAACAGAAGTAACCAGTTGTGTGCCATACATAGAACTGGATGATATGAACAAGGCTCAGAGCCCAGCTGTAAAGTAGCTTCTCCACATGTGCAGTTATGAACCTTTGAGGAGTCATGAGTTAGTGCAGATTCTAACAGATAGAAAGATAACCAGCATTATTGGATTTTTGTTTTATTACTATTACTACTGACAAGTCTTAAAATTATTGTAACTAGAAATCAGAGGAAAATCTTGCTTACACTATGACAGTGATTTTTCAGTTTTGCTCTTTCTTCTGTACAGTCAGTGTCTCCGTATGTTTTTATCTTTTACATATGAAGGAAGAGAAATATTTTTACATGCAGTGAAAAGAATGATTATTCCTGACCATACCTGGCAGCCTTCCAGAGCACACTCTTATTATTCAAACCACCAGCTACTTGCTTCTAGGTGATCACATCTACATATCTTTACAGTTTCATGATCTATAACTGCTATATGAACAACTTATTTCAATGCTTACCTAGATGCAACATATCATCCTAAAATAATGATCTTCCTCACATGTCAATACATAATGCTCTACAACAGATTTAAGAACGTCAAGCAAACATGCACCAGTTTTGTACAGAGAAAATACATTATACAATTTAAAATTAGCTTTTCATTACCCAACAATGTGAGAATTCCAAAAAGACTTAAATTTTACCTCTATGAATAAAACCAAAACAATCTGCTGTAAAAATAGATAATCTCAGCATTAATTTTCACCACCATAAAAGATAGCTACCAGCTGCTTATGCAATTCAACAGTTTTCATTCTGCCTGTTCTCTGTACTGCTGTTGCCTATCTATGGCAAGTTCCAGTTTCTAAAAATAAAGTTAGTTATCTGTACATAGCTGTCTATGGTCAGAACTTCAATTAGTGTCAAGTGTTGCAGCTGAACTGAGGTCAGAGATAGGACAATTTAAGCTAATTATGGACATCATCTTATATTCTTAATAAATACAGTTGTGGAATTGGACAATATAAAGGTGAAATATTCAGTAATGCAAACAATCCTTGCTCTAACATACTAAACACACTAAAATGACCTGTCTTCAAGTCAGGAGGGAAGTTTGGGACGCTAGATGATTTTCCCTTTTTCATTGCAGATAAATATAGCAAACCAAAACTTCCCTCAGATCCCTGCACCAGCAACTCTGGTGGGGTGAGTGGTCCAGCAGAACCCCAGCTCATGAGAAGCAGCTCTGCCAGGGCGCAGACAAGCTCCATATGGGCCGTGGTGTCCCCCAGCAAAGCAGGCTCGGTGACGCAGGTCTGTGGCATCTATCTGAGGTAGTTTCAAAAGAGTTAAAAATGAAGTGTGAAGTGTCTAACCTCGTATCAGGTTAAGGAAAATACTAAGTTTATTTTCTGCAGTGTTTGGAATTGGGCCTAACTTGACATCATGCAGCTGAGCGAATGCTGCAGAAGTAATTGAACATTTTGAAGAAGGAGTCTCTAATTTAAAAGCTTTTCATTTTTTGTAAGACCAAACTGACATAACCTGTGAATTTTTTTAAAAAAATAAATAAATAAAAAGAGCTTTAATAATGTTTTGATTTAAAAATTTCAAGCTCAAATTAATAAGCCATAGCCATGTTAAAGCAGTTTAATTAATCACACTCTGAGCAGCCTCTCGGCACTTTCTTTTTCATAACACCAACACCTGCTTTCCTTGAGACAACTCGGAGCCTGTGAGCCCTCCTGTAGGGAGCAGCGAAGCCCTCGGGGCTCCGAATGCCTGCATAGCTGTGTCCTACCGCACGGCCGGGAGGCTCCGCTTCGCTGCACGGCCGGGAGGCTCTGCATCCTACCGCACGGCCGGGAGGCTCTGCTTCACGGGCACTCCACACAGCTCGTGCTGACTGCACGGGATGCAGAGTCGGTTGCCAGCGTTTCCCAACAGCCGGAGGCACGGCGGCTCCCAGCGCGGCGGCCAAGAGCAGCACCCGGCTCTGTGCAGGGAAAGGGCTGCTGGAGAGCGAGGGAAGGTGCCTCCCACGCGTCCCTGGCCTGTCAGCCACTCAGGGCCACCTTGCTGAGAGGCCACGCGGGCCAGGGCAGCTCCTCTAGCTCTGCTTGTTGCCGGTCCCTGGGATCTGCCCTGCAGCCAGCCTGACCCGTTGCGCTGCGGGACAGGAGAGAGAGGGGCCAAGAGCCCCCGCTCACAGCACCCAGCTGCGCCTGCCGCCCCCATCACTCAGGCTCTCCCAGTCCGCAGCCTCCGGAGCGGCGAGCACTGCTCCCCGGCACCGCAGGCGGCAGCAACAACCCACAAACCGAATCACGACTCACTGGCCAGCGAAGGAACTCCCAAGCCAACTCACAACCACAAAGTCTCTACGATGTCCCACGGAGCAGACACTAGAGTTTTCCCTTTTGAGATAACTGCCCTTGACACCTTTCATATAGGAGAGGATTTTCCATGTACAAAACATGAAGTCAGGCAAGCAAAAATGCCAAAGTGGCCTTTAACCTACAGCACGGAGTCTCTGGGAGGAAGGAAAGCTGCCTACCATCCTTCTCGCAGGAAAAAAAGGAGAAGCTCAGCACACTGTTTAGAGGGTATTTTCTCAGTAAACAGAAGTATTTCAGAACAGAAATAGCAGCTGGATTCCTTTTCTGTCCTTGAGCAAACGACCGTCATGCTTGTTGATAGAGCGTCTGCAGCAGGTAGCATGTTGAGCTCAAGATCAGAAAGAAGCATCTGTGCACTCTGAGTAGGCAAACATGTCTCGAGGGCCTCACCAGACATCTTGGCACAACAGTTCTGAGTGGGCTCAAGTTCCTCATAAACATCAGCATTTAGGAGATGTCAGAGCTTTTCCAGGAAAATAACCTAACTATATTCAGCTTTAAAATGTATGCGCTTAAGCTTTTATCCTTTGCAAAACACAGCATCAACTGCACACTGCACTTAATATACCACAGACTGAGGCAATAAAGGACATAATCATTATCACTCTGTTTATTACTTCTGCTCTTAAGGAATAGCATCTGAAATGCCACTTTCCTGGCAGTAAGCAGCAATTACACAGTGTCACATTAGRCATCGCGGCTATGCGTAACAAGAACTAAACAGGAATAGCCACTGGGCCTCATATTTGGAGCTATGCCACTAAAAACACAATAAATCACCGGTCATTTGTACATTCACAGTATCTTTTATGTGCCCCGAGATATTAATAGCTGCTATCCAGAAAGAATAAAGTGACCATTTAAATCATGAAGTACTTTACTGCAAACAATATTAAAGGAATTCAGTGCTTAACCTCCAGAAATATCAACTTTCTTGAAAAATACAACTCTTAAAATACACCTTAAAAGTGCCCTCAGGTAGCGCTGATAAGAGGCACATTATAGCCTTTCAGCACTTGGTTTTCTAAGTTTGTTTCAGTAGTTATAAAAAAAATAAGGTCGTGTAAGAATCTAAAAGCTCACTGAAATGTATAAGCGAGTGCCTCCCAAAGGAAAGTCATCGGAGTCTGTGAAACTTTACTGCCATAACCAGTCTTCATATCTTGCAAGTTTTGGCACTGACTAAACTGCTGAAATGTCAGATCAGTCAGTTCTGCATAGAGAGAGCGTCAGGTATCACCTCCCTCAGTTAAAAAAAAAAAAAAAATCTGATCTTGTGTTCCAAAAAGAGTCAGACAATGTTTCAATATCTTCCTAGGTGGATGATGCTATGAGGAATTCTGCTATCCAGAAGGGATAACTGGCTGAGCTTTCTGGTCTGTCTTGAAGAACTCCTGGAGTAATTTATGGGATCTCAGGTTCTAGAAACGAGGCCAAACACCAGCAGTCAAACTGCTCCAAGCACACAGAGCAGCTCTCTTCGTACCCTGTTCTGCAGAAGACAGGGGGCTTGGGCTTACAGGATCAGGCTGGCCCCACTGCCCCAGCCAGCACAGCCCCTAGTCCTGCCTTGCCCTTCGCACTCAAAATCAAGTTGGAGTATGACAAAGAATGCAAAAATGTGAGAAATGATTTAAGAAGTAGCAGTGATGCACATCAGCCTTGACTGGTTATCCATCATGCCATGAGAAGGCACCTCCTGAGCACTCCATGAAGCACAATTTAAAAATATTATTAAAATTCTATGTTAGATACCACATAAATGAGGGCAAGACTCAAAAACTTGAGATAAGTATGTTAAATATATCTTTCAGAACACATGCTGCAAATTAATTTTTACCTATAACTTAAGCCTATATATGGTAAGGTGCCACAATATAATCATTAAAGTGATGTTGCCATTTTAAAGGTGTGAGCCTTGGGGTGTGTGGAGTTTTATTTCAAGTCTAAAGCTTTTTAAAAAATAAGGTTCAAGGTACTGTCTCCTTAAGCAATAAATTCCAACAAACTTAAATTCCTAAATAATGCACAGACATGCAAAAAGGACAAATCCTTAATCTATATTCAGAGCTTTTCTGTATAGATAGCTGTACCTTCTTGTGCCCAAACAGCAATCTTAGGAAAAAGTCCTTTATTATTCGCAACTGCAGAAACACAAAATAATCTGAATGCCACAGCCCATCAAATTCTCAGTTTATGCCTCTCAATTTGTTAGGTATACCCTCCAAAAGATTTTTTTTTTTTTTAAGAAAATTTGATTCTCTTAAGCTATGTCTGTGCACTACATAGAAGTTAAAAAAAGGTTTCTTTTCAAAGTGCTTTTTAAAGTAGGAATTTAGATTTGCAGATTTTTTCACTACTTGGCAAGAAAATAAAAATACCTATGTTGTTGTGAGGTCAGTCTCCTGACACCTGAAATAAACCCAGCAACTCAAAAGCAGTCTTCCTATTTACCCTGAAAATCCGGGTTGAGAGAGAGAGCTGAAGAGCATCCAAGCTGTTCAGCACCCTATCTGAATGTGAAATCATTTTTTCCCTCATTTTTTTTCCTGTATATTTTACGTTGTGACAATTTAGTAAGATAAAGGCTTTGCTCGCGTGGCCCATCCCCTTYGGCCCCCAGCCGTGCCAGAGCGCAGCATTGGCTCTCTCAGCGTGCCTGCTGGGCAGGGACGAAGTGGAGCAGTGGCTTTTCCCCAAGAGCTCCGGAAGGATGGACATGCAAAAGGAAAAACCATTCATTAGACATCTAGCAGAAAGACTAGGAATGATCAAGAAGGTCCAACAAGCAAGCTCAGAACATGTTCAATGTTATTTTTATGATGGTTCCCCTTTCCTCCCAGCAAAACACAAAGTAGCTGTCTCTAGGTCAGTCACTCCTAACCAAAAGCAGTAACATGCAGACACGCAGGAGGGCAGAAGACAGAAAAGATACCTGAGAAGGTGTTTAAAGGGTGTGTGATGAGCAGCAGGTGCTGCTGCACAGGATTACATGTAGATTTTCACTTAACAGTACTCCTACAAAAGCACAAATAGCCAGCTAGCGTAGAGAGGGCTATTCTCACTATTTTGATTAACTGTTAGAATGATATTTTGCTAATTTAGCTAGTGACCAGCATGGACCTTGAATGTGCCACTGTCTGCTTCACACTCCTCACAGCAGAGCACTCTAAACAACTTCTGTTGCACCTTGAGAAAGAAATCACCGTTTGGTGACTGACTCTCTCTCACTAGCACTTTCCCTCTCCCTCTTCGCAGACTGCTTTACTGAGCCACTTCACCCACACTTCGKAAGTGAGATGCACACAGACACTTCAGCTCGGATTTTCCTGCCCTTTCCCTAAAACTCCTACTTGATGTTTATTGTGCAGCTAAAACCTAGGAAAAGGTTTAGGTTTGGTACTGCAGGGAAATCCTTGACAAAATGTAGTAGAAACAAATATTTGCAATATAAACACACACTCAGGAAAAGGATCTCAGGAAAAGACAATCTATTTTTCTTTATAAATTTTGAGAAGGAGAGGAAAAGATATCTCTATTTTGGCACATACCAAAGGAGAAAGCACAAAAAAAGTTATAAAGCAGCTGGAATATATAGTGCATCTAACATGTTCACGGCTCAGCTCTCAACTCCAACTGAGATTCGTGACCAGTTAACTGAACAAAACTTTAATCTTTTGCAAGCAACATCCTTTCCTCAGAGCAGCTTCCATGCAGTATCATTTGTATGATTCTTGCTCTTCCGCTATCAGCTCTTTCCCCCAACACCCTGATACAGATGGACCGGACTGTTTGTGCTTTTAGTTAAAGGATGAAGTACAAGTTCTTACTAACGAGCACCTAGTACGCAGCATGCTGCAGTACAGGCAGTTAAACACACTGGTATCATCAAGCACAGAGGTGCTCTGCACTGAAAAGCCAAGGACTACACATCTACACAGGGTCCAAGAGCCTGATGATCTTATCTGTTCCAATAACAATCAGCAAAATAACCTTTTTAGTCAAGGTCAAAGGACATGCAGGTAGGCACTCCTAACTTACTTTTCCCTGTCTACATACATATTAGTAGAGTGAAGTTTGCTTTACTATCATATGATAGTGATCTGGTAGAGGTTTAAAAACAAAAAAAAAAAAAAAAACCAAAAAAAACCCCAGACATTTATGTACTTGCTACACCACAGAAATCAACCTATTCCACTAGGAATATCACAGGTTCTTACCATACACTCCTTTGTCCAGGAGAAGTAAAAATTCATTCACTGCATTTCGCATCTCAGACTCAGTAAGATCCAGCAGAGAAACAACTTTGAAATCCAACTGTCTCAGCAAATTGGTCAGTTCATAGACATCTACCATCGGAGCCTTGAGCTTTGGGTGATTCCAGTAGCTCATATTTCCCATCAACAGAGCTACCTTGTCTGTTGCTGCAAAGGCAGAGGAAAGACAAAGCAAATTTATGTTTCCTGGGTTACTCTTAAATTTAACTTCTTCTACAGCTAAAATAGTAYCAAAGCTAAGTATTTTACATGGTATTTTTAAGTTCTCCATCATTAACTCAAGAACTCAATTCACTCTCATCCAGGAAACCAGAAAGACATAACAGCATGTTCTGACAGTCAATGCATTTAAACTGTGATGAAAGCAGATGTTTTCAGATCAGCTAATCTACCAGAAGTGACAATAAGAGCCACTAAGGCTACTTCTCATTTCTTTCATTTACCTGAAAGCACAGACAATTATTGAATTCCTCCAAACACGACGAATATGCTCAAACTGAATTTTCTTACGCTTCTTAAAAGAAACAAAACTCTTTCATTCACCCACCTCCCATGCTCCTCTTTCTAAAACGAGCATTATTTAAGTAATAACTTTTACAGGTCAGAAGTAAAAAGTCTTTTTCTCTTTGTTAAGATGTTTTTGCTGTGGTTCTCATTAAAAACAATAGCATGCTCTCTTAGTGGAAACACTACCACTCCTTATTTTGAAATCATCCCAATGCCACTACACCTGGCTCTGAAAGTACCCAAAGTTACAGGCTGGCGTACTTGTTAATGTCACACTCAGAAGAATTTGAAACCATAAAATCAAAGAGATAAGAAGGCATTCCAGCAAGTGTTAAAAATACTAGTGTTCTCACCTAAGTGGTGAGAGCTGCTGAAAATGCAACCAAGTTTTATAAAGGACTATAAAAATACAAAAGCCCCCCTTTCTGAAATTCTTCGCAAGCACTGCAGTTAGTCTACTAGCTATAGTAGAAGCTACATCCAAACAGCTCTGTTTCCCAAATAAGACACATTGCTCAGCACATCTGCAAAAGTACTCACCAAAAGGTCTGCCATTTGATTGCTCTTGTAGGTCTGCTTGAACTAGATTAGAAGAATAGATCATCAGTAAGAGCAGGCACATAAGATGAACTTCATGACCCACGAAGCAATAGCCCACCAACACTACTTTGCTTATAAATTACTTCCTAGCTTTAAATAACAGTAAGAGKGTTTGGCTTTTGTTGTTATTTTACCTAATAATCAAAGACAACAAAAGCAAAAGGTAATTCTTATCTATATAACATGCAGGAATACCATATAAAAGAGCAGTGTTAATATTCACCCTATGGTTCACTGTGGATTTTTAAGTTAATTTATGGAATCAAGTAAGCTGCACTTCCCTTTAAATGATTTATTAAATCTCCAGTTATGAATGCATACAAATAATGGAAGTTACACAGTGCAACAAAGTACGCTTCAGTGACACTGAACAACACTAGCGATTAGAACTCATTTTCTCTTTTGCCCACCCCAATAAATGTTGCAGCTCCTCTATTGTACGAGGAAAGGCTCGTGAGCTGGGACTCTTCAGTCTGGAGAAGACAGAGAGGGGATCTCATCAATCTTCTTGGTGGCGGCCAGTGACAGGACAAGGGGTAACGGGCATAAGTTTTTCAAAATTAATAACTTACCAGGTTTTTGAAGGCCACTTAGATCTTCTGTGAAAATATACACCAATAAGATCACAGTTTAAACAAGAATCAAATAATAATTTGCTTATTAATAGATGCATCACTCCATATTAGTAGAAGCCAATAGACTAGAAACTAGACAATTTTCTAGACATTACAAAATAAAAATATATTTCTAAAATATGTCAAATTTAACTTTACATGTAAACCTAGCATTTCATGCGTTTATTCTAGAGGTGCAGAAGAGAAAATCTGGCATCAAAACACTAATTATGCGAACCACAGCAATGCAATATAATACAACAGATCTCAAATAAAACCGAAACGAAAACCACCTACTGCCCTCAGTCCCACAGGCAGACACGCAGCTTGAACACATAGGGAAAAGAGTGCAGTAACGCGTGGGAATGACAGATGTTCTTGGGAGTGCTCAAGAGGCAACATCCTGAGCAGAAAGCTCACTTCCTGACCCTGCACACATCCAGGGTGGCTTCTGATGTGATTTGCAAACATTCAAAGCTACCAGAGGATTCACCTGTCTGGAGAACTCTGGAATCTATGGGAAAGTCACTTAGATGACGCCCCGGAGGTCTCCTTGAGCAGGCTAGATCCATGTAGCCAACACCAGGCACTTATGCTCAGCCATCGGGAGAGGCTGGCACGTCCCCACAGTGACACTCATGCAGGTCAATAGCGCTCAGCAGAGGAGGGGCACTATGCCCAAGCGAGCCCTGGCTTGGGTTGTGGCCCCACGAGTGGCACAGGGATCTTATTCCACTTTGGAGACAGGGCAGCGGGAGCACCGAGGAGGCCTCTGCTCGGTGTGCAGGAGTGCCAGGCTCAGGGAGCAACAGCACCAGGAGCTGCTCCGCTAACCCAAGGCTGACGCTGCAAAGCTAAGCCCATGCACGGCCCAGAGCTACAAGCCAGGACCCCCTCACAGGGTCAAGCTTTAACAAAACAGGTCTTGCCTAACTCTGAACAAGAAACAATGCAGAGCAGCTCTATTTCAAGACAAACAGAGAAGAGAGTCATTTATTGTACCTTGGGAATGCATTTGATTTTCCTGAGCTGGTATATAACTTCAGGGAACAAAAAAATCAAAATATAATTAAAAAAGCAGCTCTATATCTTTATATACACTTTCCTCCTAGTATGCAAATTTTGCATGCTTGAAGATGCTCAGTAATCAAGGGATAGTATCAACATATTGATCAAGCTATGTCATTCTGCAGCAATGCAAATAAGAAGGAAAATCTTCCTAATAAGGTTGCTAGAAACACTCCTCTGCAGGCACAGTGCTGGCAGAATCACTAGAACGAGCTCTGTCCAACTCTAAGGTCCCCAAGGTCCCTGAATAGTGTTGGCATTCTTGCAAGGATGTTGCCTCCTGAGCCCCATGCAAGTAACCTCAGAATCTTTATATTTCACTAGTATCTGTAAGTGCTTGATATGGAAATGATGTAAAAATCAAATCACTATAATGGATTATCATTTTAATACTGCAGATGAATAAAGTGGATTGGCTTCCTTCATGTGCTCTAGGCCACGGCATCAAGGCAAGGAAGGTAGAAGCACATGCACAAGTGACACATCCCAAATCAAGGTTTTACAGCATGCTGAGGCCCTCAGCCAGCCATGCTGCTCAGCACCACTGTCTATCATCCCCCTAATTAATGGAAGCAAAATTGATTCACAACTAAAAGTTTACATTACCTTCTGTGCACTCCACTGCCATAGCTTTTCTTCCTTGGGCTTAAAAGGGGAAAAAAAAAGTTGTAAGACAGTTCATGCTCTCTGTTATGAGAGTTAGCACAAGTGGAAGACAACAGCCGCTGCCAAGCTCCTCCACGACCCAGCTCATTTTATAGCAGTGCAAGTCTGTCGGCACTGACAATGTCACTGCTAAAACTGAGGAATGCCACACAAGAATATTTCTCACAGAGGAAAGAGCTTCTACTCATGAATTAAGTGATTGTATTTCCAAACACATCCAGAGGCTACACAAACAGAGCCCTCCTCTTTGCTGTAAATAATGCAGATCCACTAACCCGTGTCATACCCAGCTGTTACACTTTCTGTGGATAATTTCACCTGCCCCAGCTGCAAAAGGCCTCAAGCAATATAACACACTTCGTATCACTAACAAGACCTTAATGACATCTCAAGAGTTACACTGCGAGTTGCCAAGAGAAGCATGAGGATAAAGCAATCAGCCCATCTGCTTACAAGCCACACACGCACTAGCACTGCCAGACTGCGGCAGCATCTTTACGCAGGGCACAGGGAGAATCCAAAGCACTTCGTATCAGATAAAGCTCTAAATTTTCTTTGGTTGCTAGCAAGGATATCTATTAGGTCTGTCAGTCTATCAATTTCTTCACTATGTCCAATGGAAAGCCTCCTTACCTACAACAACTTCTATCTTCTTGCTGTCTTGATCTTCCTGCTCATTGAACACGTGGCACCAATACGTCCCTTGATGTTCTATGCCCACACAAGCTACCTGTGTAAGAATGACAGCCATTCTACCATGCTCCCCAAAATATATGCATCAGCTTCATTTAAGCTCATATGATGGGGTTAAGCAATGCCTGTGCAAATCTAAAAAGCTGTATATACTCTCATTCCGTGGACAGTGTGTGTATTTTAGAAACTATTTCAAGAATTCAAGAATGCCACAACAGCATGGGACAGTATGAGCAGCTTGCACTTTTACTGATATTTACTCACTGCTGTGTCAATACATCACTCCAGTGCAGTACAGGTTTAAGTCACTTTCATAGACCTCTACCGCACAACTAGCACCTGAAACACAGTGTCAGTGGCAAGGAATCACAGAATCATTAAGGCTGGAAATTACCTTTAGAGATCATCTAGTGCAACCCCCCTGCATGCTCTCATCAACCTGTTCCAGTGCTAAAGAGGATTACATCTCCACACTTCAGAGTCTCAGAATACCATCATCACATGAGCACAACTACTGTAAAGTGCACCTGCATACGGGGTTATCAGGACATGAAAAAGTAATTTTCTTCAAGGAAGCTTTATATGATAAGCAGAAGGTGGTTACATATTAACTGCCTAATAGTGGCACTATGCAGTAACTTACCATGTAGACATTTTTGCTCCCATCTGCCAAGGGAAATCCATTTCTGAACCACTGGTAGCGAGGAATTGGGTTTCCAACAGCTCCACATTCTAGTACCATAGCATTCCCAACCGACAGGTTCTGTGGCTGAGGCTGAATACAAATACGTAACTTGTTTTCAGGCAAACCAATCAAACTCCCTTAAAAAAAGAAGAGAATTAATCTAACCTAATGTATACTAGTAAGAATTAACCAAGTATAGCCACATCATCCTCTTAGTACAGAAGAGTTAAAAGAGCAGTGAAATTTAGTTTAAATTGTATTTCTTTTAAAGGGTATGATTAAAAAAAAGCAGCAACCGTATTGTGTTCCTTCAAATGAAGATTAACAGAAATGCACATTAAATAGACCCCCCAAGCAAGCAGATGTAAAGCTCTCTTTGCACTGTTTACTCTCACCAATGGCACCAGCAAGGGGCAGAGCTGTTACGGAAAGGCTCCAGAAAAAAAAAGTAGCTACAAAGAACTGTGGCCACTAAAGGATGGATGGGAGACCCAAATTGTGTGCAGGTATGTATGAAGGAACAAAAATTGTCTACAACATTTTATTTGCTTCACTGTAGGGAAAAAAAAAAAAACACACAAGGTATACCCTGAGCAACTTTGCGGACAATAACAAACTGAATGGAGTGGCCGACACTCCAGAGGGCTGTTCCACCATTCAGAGGGACCTAGACAGGAAGGAGAATTGCGCAGAGAGGAACCTCTTGAGGTTCAACAAGGACAAGTGCAAGGTCCTGCACCTGGGCAGGAATAATCCCAGGCATCAGTACAGATTAGGGGCTGACCTGCTGGAAATCAACTCTGTGGAGAGGGACTTGGAAGTCCTGGTTGACAGCAAGTTACCCACGGGGCAGCAATGGGCCCTCATGGCCAAGAAGGCTGATGGGCTCCTGGCTGCATCAGGAGGAGCGTTGGCAGCATGGCGAGGGAGGGGATCCTGCCCCTCTGCTCAGCGCTGGGGAGGCTGCATCTGGAATACTGGGGACAGCTCTGGGCTCCCCAGGACAAGACGGATGTGCAGCTCCTACAGAGGGTCCAGTGACAAGCGACGAAGATGATGAAGGGACTGCAGCATCTATCATATGAGGAAAGACTAAGCAAGCTGGGCCTGTTTAGCCTGGAGAAGAGAAGACTAAGAGGAGATCTCATCAATCTGTGTAAGTAGCTGAGGGGAGAACGTAGGGAGGAAGAGGCCAAACTCTTCTTGGTGGTGGCCAACAACAGGACAAGGGGTAATGGGTGCAAGTTGAAACACAGGCAGTTCCATGTCCATGTGAAGAAGATCTTCTTTCCTCTGATGTTGATGGAGCCCTGGAATAGGCTGCCCAGAGAGGTTGTGGAATCTCCTTCTCTACAGATCTTCCAAACCCGCATGGATGCAACTGGGTGCCTCGTTCTCTGGATGTCCCTGCTGCAGCAGGAGGTTGGACTAGATGATCGCTAGAGGTCCCTTCCAACCTCAACCATTCTGGGATTCTGTCTAATGAAAAGAAAAGGATTTGTTGCCTGTCCAGCTACAGTACTAGGAAAAATCATGGCTTCTGGAAGAGACAAATAATCTCTTTAAGATGATACCTCTACCAGCAAGAGATAAAAATCAGTGTTTCCTCATTTTGGAAATCATCTTTGTATGCTAAAGTTTACCATGGATATCCAATCCATTGTGGACTTCAAGTCCAGCCCCCTTCCTTGCCAGAAAGAAGGAAAAACGCATGGTTGATCAGCAGGCGAGCGGAAACATTGTTTTTATCATAACACCCCCAGGACCTTTGGCAGTTTATTATATTGCCACGCAAGTTAATAACCAAAGAAAATAAGCTACCATAAAGGTTACCAGGCAAAACACAACCACAGTTGAAAACAATCAACTACTCTATTAACTATATGACTCCTGGAAATGCTTATTTGGTGGTGATTATTATTATTCCTGTCACTGGCAAATACCTCTGCAAGGTCTAGCAGGGATCTCTCTTGCTGAAATACAAGCCTTTTACTTGGTGTCTGTAAACAGTAAGTGTGAAGATGACAACTCGACCCTCTGTGCAGCCACTTTTTAGGACATAAATGTTTGGAAGATGTTTTGCATTTCACATTCCTCTCAAATCTCAACAAGTTTAATTTTGCGAGTCTTACAGAACGTCCCACTTCCTATGATTTGTCAGAATCTGTTGACACAAGAGAACTTCCTCTAAATTCATGATGTAAACTGAGATACCTAAGTACAAAGTTGCACTAAGGACTTCATTGTGAATGTGTTTATTAACAGTGTCCATTAGTGCCCTTTCAAAAGAAGACTGTACTTTCTAACACAGCCTCTAGACAGTTAAGAAAACTGCCAATATATATTGTACCAGTGTGTACAGCATTTCAGACCAAGAGACTTGGGCTTACTGAGTCCTCTAACAACCTTTTCAAAAGTTTTTCTTTCTGAGGAAAAACTTTTTTTTTTTTTTTCACCTCTTACTGTAGTAATGGTTTTAGAAGAATATGGATTTATGGCCTATCAAAACTCACTCTTCTCTTAGCATAACTGCAGGCTGTCTTGACATGACTGCAGACTGTCTTGGCATAACTGCAGGCCGTGCTGATTCTGCAAGGCTACAAAGATACTGCGARCAAAGAAGTAAAGACATAGAACAAAGAGGTAAAGACACCGAGAACAAAGAGGTAAAGACACTGA